>WWET01004210.1:0-49380 GCA_011038615.1 Limnodynastes dumerilii
ACAAGTCACCTAATCCACCTCAAGTCAAGTCTTCCTTGAAGTTCCACTCCTGGCCAGTAAAGGTTCAATCAACTTATATAAATGGAAAAAAACACAACCAATCTGGGCACTGGAAAGAAATCCCTACTTAAAGTAACTGCAGCTGGTCAAGGAGTATGTGAAGCCCCTTAATAAATTGTAAACAAACTAACTAAGCAAGATATGACCAGCGCTGTTGATAGTAGAATAGAAAATTATGATTAATAGAATATTTTTTAAGGTATTAGTTAGAAACCAATTATGTTAATATTATATTAAATAATACAACTCCTATGTCAAGTATAATTATTCCAATACTAAAACACTCAGGTATAGGATATAATAAGAAGTGCCTTCCAGTGCAAATAATAAATAAAAATACAATTTATTTAAACATATTAGTCAGGTACCACTAAAGTAAACAGTTAAAAAATAATAAAACAAAATATTGATACTATTGTTAGAAACAAATGTATCCAGGTACTGCACAATAGTAGATTTTTCAAAAGTTCGTAGGACTCTAAAGGTGATAATTAGTAATTATTATTGTTCTGGGGTTGATCAGGCCTCAGACTAAAAACAAATGCAATTATAAAGTCTCTAAGATTCCAAAGATCGTGCTTCCTCTGTTCCGTGATCACATATAAATTGCTTCAATGTGTTTTGATATTATTGCCGCATAAATAATAAAGATGTTTAGATCTCACCCATTCAGCCGGTAAAGTCAGATATTGAATAGTGGATTGTATTACCGTCCAAGTCAACCCCGTCGAGCGGGTGTACACACCGCTAGATCCGGGGGTCTCAGGACGTCGCTGCTGCTGCTATGTCTCTCCCGACTGCCAGGTGTTGGGCGGTGTAAGGACAATCCCCGCTAGTTCCTATCTAAGAAATACCAATAACAACATTCAATATCTAATAAATACCAATAATAGCATTCAATATCTAAGAAATATCAATAATAGCATTCAATATCTAAGAAATACCAATAACAACATTCAATATCTAATAAATACCAATAATAGCATTCAATATCTAAGAAATATCAATAATAGCATTCAATATCTAAGAAATACCAATAACAACATTCAATATCTAATAAATACCAATAATAGCATTCAATATCTAAGAAATATCAATAATAGCATTCAATATCTAAGAAATACCAATAACAACATTCAATATCTAATAAATACCAATAATAGCATTCAATATCTAAGAAATATCAATAATAGCATTCAATATCTAAGAAATACCAATAACAACATTCAATATCTAATAAATACCAATAATAGCATTCAATATCTAAGAAATATCAATAATAGCATTCAATATCTAAGAAATACCAATAACAACATTCAATATCTAATAAATACCAATAATAGCATTCAATATCTAAGAAATATCAATAATAGCATTCAATATCTAAGAAATACCAATAACAACATTCAATATCTAATAAATACCAATAATAGCATTCAATATCTAAGAAATATCAATAATAGCATTCAATATCTAAGAAATACCAATAACAACATTCAATATCTAATAAATACCAATAATAGCATTCAATATCTAAGAAATATCAATAATAGCATTCAATATCTAAGAAATACCAATAACAACATTCAATATCTAATAAATACCAATAATAGCATTCAATATCTAAGAAATATCAATAATAGCATTCAATATCTAAGAAATACCAATAACAACATTCAATATCTAATAAATACCAATAATAGCATTCAATATCTAAGAAATATCAATAATAGCATTCAATATCTAAGAAATACCAATAACAACATTCAATATCTAATAAATACCAATAATAGCATTCAATATCTAAGAAATATCAATAATAGCATTCAATATCTAAGAAATACCAATAACAACATTCAATATCTAATAAATACCAATAATAGCATTCAATATCTAAGAAATATCAATAATAGCATTCAATATCTAAGAAATACCAATAACAACATTCAATATCTAATAAATACCAATAATAGCATTCAATATCTAAGAAATATCAATAATAGCATTCAATATCTAAGAAATACCAATAACAACATTCAATATCTAATAAATACCAATAATAGCATTCAATATCTAAGAAATATCAATAATAGCATTCAATATCTAAGAAATACCAATAACAACATTCAATATCTAATAAATACCAATAATAGCATTCAATATCTAAGAAATATCAATAATAGCATTCAATATCTAAGAAATACCAATAACAACATTCAATATCTAATAAATACCAATAATAGCATTCAATATCTAAGAAATATCAATAATAGCATTCAATATCTAAGAAATACCAATAACAACATTCAATATCTAATAAATACCAATAATAGCATTCAATATCTAAGAAATATCAATAATAGCATTCAATATCTAAGAAATACCAATAACAACATTCAATATCTAATAAATACCAATAATAGCATTCAATATCTAAGAAATATCAATAATAGCATTCAATATCTAAGAAATACCAATAACAACATTCAATATCTAATAAATACCAATAATAGCATTCAATATCTAAGAAATATCAATAATAGCATTCAATATCTAAGAAATACCAATAACAACATTCAATATCTAATAAATACCAATAATAGCATTCAATATCTAAGAAATATCAATAATAGCATTCAATATCTAAGAAATACCAATAACAACATTCAATATCTAATAAATACCAATAATAGCATTCAATATCTAAGAAATATCAATAATAGCATTCAATATCTAAGAAATACCAATAACAACATTCAATATCTAATAAATACCAATAATAGCATTCAATATCTAAGAAATATCAATAATAGCATTCAATATCTAAGAAATACCAATAACAACATTCAATATCTAATAAATACCAATAATAGCATTCAATATCTAAGAAATATCAATAATAGCATTCAATATCTAAGAAATACCAATAACAACATTCAATATCTAATAAATACCAATAATAGCATTCAATATCTAAGAAATATCAATAATAGCATTCAATATCTAAGAAATACCAATAACAACATTCAATATCTAATAAATACCAATAATAGCATTCAATATCTAAGAAATATCAATAATAGCATTCAATATCTAAGAAATACCAATAACAACATTCAATATCTAATAAATACCAATAATAGCATTCAATATCTAAGAAATATCAATAATAGCATTCAATATCTAAGAAATACCAATAACAACATTCAATATCTAATAAATACCAATAATAGCATTCAATATCTAAGAAATATCAATAATAGCATTCAATATCTAAGAAATACCAATAACAACATTCAATATCTAATAAATACCAATAATAGCATTCAATATCTAAGAAATATCAATAATAGCATTCAATATCTAAGAAATACCAATAACAACATTCAATATCTAATAAATACCAATAATAGCATTCAATATCTAAGAAATATCAATAATAGCATTCAATATCTAAGAAATACCAATAACAACATTCAATATCTAATAAATACCAATAATAGCATTCAATATCTAAGAAATATCAATAATAGCATTCAATATCTAAGAAATACCAATAACAACATTCAATATCTAATAAATACCAATAATAGCATTCAATATCTAAGAAATATCAATAATAGCATTCAATATCTAAGAAATACCAATAACAACATTCAATATCTAATAAATACCAATAATAGCATTCAATATCTAAGAAATATCAATAATAGCATTCAATATCTAAGAAATACCAATAACAACATTCAATATCTAATAAATACCAATAATAGCATTCAATATCTAAGAAATATCAATAATAGCATTCAATATCTAAGAAATATCAATAATAGCATTCAATATCTAAGAAATATCAATAATAGCATTCAATATCTAAGAAATATCAATAATAGCATTCAATATCTAAGAAATATCAATAATAGCATTCAATATCTAAGAAATATCAATAATAGCATTCAATATCTAAGAAATATCAATAATAGCATTCAATATCTAAGAAATATCAATAATAGCATTCAATATCTAAGAAATATCAATAATAGCATTCAATATCTAAGAAATATCAATAATAGCATTCAATATCTAAGAAATATCAATAATAGCATTCAATATCTAAGAAATATCAATAATAGCATTCAATATCTAAGAAATATCAATAATAGCATTCAATATCTAAGAAATATCAATAATAGCATTCAATATCTAAGAAATATCAATAATAGCATTCAATATCTAAGAAATATCAATAATAGCATTCAATATCTAAGAAATATCAATAATAGCATTCAATATCTAAGAAATATCAATAATAGCATTCAATATCTAAGAAATATCAATAATAACATTCAATATCTAAGAAATATCAATAATAGCATTCAATATCTAAGAAATATCAATAATAGCATTCAATATCTAAGAAATATCAATAATAGCATTCAGAAATATTGTACCAAGTATACTTTAGTATAATTTATTTGAAACAAGTTATAACATTATCTAAAAGACAATCTACACAAATGAATTCTATTATATATATTGATTATATAATGTTTTGACAGTTGACATGAGATGAGACTACATAACAGACAATATGGGATTTCTCAGTATCTAGCCAATGTAAACCATATGACATTGCTTGCTATGGAAAAATACATGATATATTTTGCATTCATGAGTTTTCCACTGTGTGGTTTAAAATTTCAATCCAGCAAGTTTCATATAGTATTTACTACTTGTGTCCTTAAGCATATGAATTCCATTTACCATGACAGTTTGTTAAATACTGAGAAGAGATGAATGCAGAGTTTAAGGTGCCTTGAGTTTGCCAACTCTAGGCCACTGGTAAATAAAAAGTGTCTACAGATCAACCAGGCTTTTAAGGTCTCTTACAAGGAGTAATCCTTGACCTTTTTAATGATTTAAGTACAGAACAATTAGGAATTGTACCACAAGCACGTTTGCCTATCTTTATTATGAAAGTTATATAAAAATAATTTGATGAACTTTGACATTACACTTTTATGCCTTAACTGATTAATAAAAATTTCCATTACACAGAGCAGTTTGCTATAATCATTCTGGAAGATTTAGAAACTTAAACTACATCATTTCACTAGAGTTTTGTAATTCTGTAGAGATATTTGGACACAGGTAATAAAGACAATGGGCCAGATCCAGAACAACGCTTGTGAGCGAATTTACGCGTGGCGGGGGCGTAAAATCGCCTTTTGGTAAGTACTGCGCATGAGCACTATAGAAAATACGCACAGTAACGTAGCGTAATTGTGAACGTATGGGCCATTCACGTATGTGTCACGAAAATACTTACGTGTGGGCGTGAGAATTTTACGTGAGTCCAAAATACGTCTGAAATACGTTAAGTAGGCGGGGGTTGTATTTAAAGTGTACAGTATGGGCGTGCTTAGCTGCGTAAATTTGTGTTGCCCATACGTACGTGTGCGTATCACTGTAGTTACGTTGGCAAAAGTTAAGGTAGGGTTTGGAAAGCGTATCTTGACCATACGTTCACAATTACGCTACGTTACTGAGCGTATTTTCTATGGTGCACATGCGCAGTACTTACCAAAAGGCGATTATACGTCTCCGCCACGTGTAAATTCGCTCACAAGCGTTGTTCTGGATCTGGCCCAATATCTATCTTCAAAAGCAAATGTATGATTTAACAAGAAAGAGCAAGTATAAATGACTTATAATCCATAAAGTAAATCTCGTCTGTATGCAGTAAAAATATACATTCCTCAATGAGAAGTCCAAAGCTGGTAATATATTTTGTCTAAGTGTTCCAGCTGAATTCACAAATACATTATGACTTGTTATTATAGCACTGTCAGTTTGGGATTTAGATCCGATCAGGACTGACTACGTGTAGTCCCACATGCAACATGTAATTCTATTGTAACTCATATCGCTGTCAAATAATTGAAGGAAATTATACTTTTTTTTCATAGGTAAACTCCTTTTCACAGTAAATGTATAATGTCATTCAGCCAAAGCTCAAAAAAATTATGTAAAACTAACATTTTAAGACAAATAAATAGCTGCGTAAAAATGCACAGTCGCTACATTCTCTTACTGTTCAAATGCTATGCACACAAAGGGCCTCTTATGACATTACCTATGTTATATAGCAAAAACAAGAGCGCAATAAAAATATTTGGCTTTTATATACACACATATATTTGAGGAATGAGGAGATGAAACATCTAGTAGCTGGTTTGTGTTATGTTATGTACGTATATGTATATATTTTAAGCAGGAAAATCAGAAAGTCTACATTATGGGCCGTATTCAGAGAACCGTTTTTACGCCAGTTCTGTGTATATTTTTAAGGTACGTTTCAACTGCGCATGCGTAGCTACTTATTTTATGTAGCTAATGTAGATAATACAGTACCTCACGAACGGACTTGTGAATTGCACTTGGATATGCAACGCAAAAATAAATATGTACATGAAAATTTAAATAAAAATGGGCGGGGGAAGCATTTAAATAAGGGTATGTGGGCGCAACTAACATAAGTCGCACGTACGGAGGACACATACGCACTCAACTGCTGACGGAAAGTTACTAGTGGTCTATAGACTGGTAAGTCACCGACAGCACGGGCGAGAGAGAGGGGAGTGTCATGGGTGTGAGGGGGTTTGGCCTGCACCGGCCGTGCGTATAATTGCGTAATTCTAAGGAAACTGTTCTCTGAATACAGTCCTATGAATCTCCCCTTACATTACCCCAACCCTCCCTTTCCTGCAGCCTAACCCTAAGACTCCCCTCTCCGCAGCCTAACCCTAAGACTCCCCTTTCATTACCCTAACCCTACCCTTCCATTATTCTAACCAGTGGTCGAAGTGGAAATTTAGAAGTGGAGGTTTGGACATTTAGAAGAGTCGGTATGAAAATATAGAAATAATAAAAGTGAATGGAGATTTATATCTTTTAAATTAAATCGGGGAGAAGTGACGGTATGGCATACCCCATATACTCCCTCATTTTGAACCCTGATTCTAACCCTAACTCTCCTTTCCCTGCAGTCTAACTCTAAAACTCCCCTGCTCGTAACCTAACCCAAAAACTCCCCATAGAGTCCTACTCACCTGATAGTTTGCGCCTTCAGGCAACTATAAGCAACTTGCCATTTAAATTTCTCCAAGTATATTTAGAACTTAGATTTTGTTGTATGAACTTACCACTATGTATCTAAAAAAAAAAACACTTGATTTATCTTATAATAAAATACCATAAAGATAAGGTGGGATTTTTTTTTACTCACTTTTTTTTATTATAGTTATAAATGTATATACTCCGGAACACAACAAAGATAATTTTTTTTCAGAATGTCACAAACTTATATGAGGAGAATTTTTTTTAATAAAAAGTAACAACAGTTGAGCTTGATTTCTAGACATAAAGATATAAGAAATCGTAAAACTTAATGAATGTATTAACAGATTGAAACAACTTATTAAGTGTTAGCGTAAGCTGTGTAAGCCAATATATAGTTTGTGTGTGTGTGTGTGTGTGTGTGTGTGTATAATCATCTGTAGATAGAAATTCCCTGATAACTTCCTTCTGCTTATAAAAAAAAACCTGCAGTACTTAAGTAATAAAGTAGCTCACACTCTGTTTACAAAGGTGCCAATGGAGGTGACATTAGAGATTTTGAGCCAGATTTCCGAAGCTGCGGTATTGGAAAAGTGGAGATGTTGCCCATAGCAACCAATCAGATTCTAGCTCTTACTTTCCTGTTACATACTAGCAGTGCTGTTTCTAGACCTAGCAGAGCCCAGGGCTGTAAAAAATTCTGGCGCCCCACCCCCCAAAAAAAAATTATGCACTCACTGTGTCCCATCTTCAAATACACACACACTTCAACTGTTACCCCCTTCATCACACACTGTGCCTCCTCATCATACACACACTGTGCCCCATCTTCATATACACACACTGGGGTAGATCCTGAACAACGTTTGCTTTACGTTTGTTCGTGTTGCGAATTTTCGCGTACGTAAATTCGCACCGCTACCCTTAACACACCCCCTGCACGGACGTATTTTGTGAAAATACGCTACCCAAACCCTACCTTAACTTTTCCAGACGTAACACAATACGTCCGCTAACGGGCGTACAGACTACGCGAACGTACGCAGCTTAGCACGCCCATACTGTACACTTTAAATGATATAAGAAATCGTAAAACTTAATGAATGTATTAACAGATTGAAACAATTTATTAAGTGTTAGCGTAAGCTGTGTAAGCCAATATATAGTTTGTGTTTGTGTGTGTGTGTGTGTGTGTGTGTGTGTATAATCATCTGTAGATAGAAATTCCCTGATAACTTCCTTCTGCTTATAAAAAAAAACTTGCATTAAGTAATAAAGTAGCTCACACTCTGTTTACAAAGGTGCCAATGGAGGTGACATTAGAGATTTTGGGCCAGATTTCCGAAGCTGCGGTATTGGAAAAGTGGAGATGTTGCCCATAGCAACCAATCAGATTCTAGCTCTTACTTTCCTGTTACATACTAGCAGTGCTGTTTCTAGACCTAGCAGAGCCCAGGGCTGTAAAAAAATTCTGTGGCCCTTCATTATACAATCACACTGTGCCCCCTCATTATACACACTCACTGTGGCCCCTCATTATACAATCACACTGTGCCCACTCATTATACACTCACACTTCCTCATACACACACTGTCCCCTCTACTCCTTTACTTACCTTATATTTGCTCTTCTTTATCTTCTGTATTCTGCTCTGTCATTTCTTTCTTCTGGCTCCCCCTAAGTTCCTCTCCACGCGCTTCTCAGCCGAAAGCCAGCGTGATGACGTCACGCCTGGCCAGCACGCAGTGGAAAGAGGAGATGTGAGGGAGGGAGGAAGCCGTAAGATGCGACCGGCGCCTGTAAGAGGCACGGTCTATGTGACCACTGCACGGGGAGGGCTGCGGGAAGTACCCCCCTTTTAGTTATCTAGAGGCGCACCACGTGCGATCGCACGGCTCGCCCGCCCCTAGAAACGGCCCTGCATACTAGAGAATGTCAGCTACAATCTGATTGGTTACTATGGGCAACATCTCCACTTTTCCAAACCCGCAGCTTAGTAATATACTTTAAATCTGGCCCTTTGTGTTTGTTTGCAAACGCTTTCATGATGCGACCCAGGCACACGGATATGAGTGAGAAAATCAGAAGTTAGAATTCAGCTCTCTGTGCACCGTATTGCATGCAGCAGATATTTTTTCTTTTTACCAATAACAGGCTGTCAGTATTATTTAAGGTGATGCATACCTCCCAACATTTGAGAATTTGAAAGAGGGACAAAATTTTGCGGCCTTATAGAGGGGGTGTGTCTTGTACCACCCAGTTGGCGTGTCTGGGAAAGTGGGTGTGTCTTGCATCGCCAGGCCAGCGGGTCTAGTGCCTGCCCCTTTTATTTAACCATCCATAGGTCTGCCCCTTATTATTTGTCAGGATTCATATGTCCAGCCTCCATATCCACCTCTTTATTTATCCTACCTCCATATCTGCCCATTATTATTATGTTCAGCGTCCGTGTCTCCCCCCTGTTTATTTGTTCAGTCTCCATGTCTGCCTCTATTATTTGTCCAGCCTCCATGTCTGCCCCTTATTATTATTATGTGAAGCCTCCATGTCTGCCCCTTGTAATATCCAGCCTCCATGTCTGCCCCTTGTAATGACCAGCCTCCTTTGTCTGCCCCTTGTAATGACCAGCCTCCTCTGTCTGCCCCTTGTAATAACCAGCCTTCATATATTTAGTTACTTACCTTTGACGTCTTCTCCCTTCCTCCGCAGTGCTCCCTCTCTGTACAGCTGCCTCTCGCAGTCTGCGGTCACGTGGTGCGGAAGTGGTAATACAGGGCTCCTACGGGAGCCCTGCAGAACCATATCTGTTTGTAGAATGGCAGTGACCGCATAGGTTCGGTCACTGCTATTCAAAGTAACAGGTTTGGTCCTACAAAAGCAACTTTGTCCCGAGAGTCTGATCTCTCAGGACAAGTTGTGAGGTGGGCGGGACACTTGGGAGCTATGGATGGGGTCTAAAAAGCAATGTGGAAATGTGGCTGTACTTTTTTGGTGCATTGTTGCATATCTATGTATATAGATCCCTTAATTCTTGTGCCGCAACATGAATTCTAACCTACGTCTGTGCTGTCAGCATATACCACATCAGATTCCTATATACTGTAACTGCTTATTGCTGTTTGACCTTTGCTTATTATGCTGCATATTTAGGTTCAGGAATTGTATTGCATGCTATAAAATGCTGGTAAAGTACAAAGTCCTTTGAAATGTAACATAGTTATACAAGCTGCATATACTGTATCAAGTGAAGCCATGTCTATATAATGTATGTTATAATAATCTCTATGCAGATAGCATCTTATCAAATGTTATCTGGGTACAAAGTTAAGACTTTACAAATCCATTTAAAAGATTATTTTAGAATCTGAACGATGTTTCTATATATTCCAAAGTAACTATTGACAACATGTGTTTGTATTTCCCTGCAATGATACTGCATGGTATGACCATAATATTTTTACAGCGATAAAGCATCTTATGAACCACTGGTGTAGCAGGTTATGTTGGCTTAGGAGTAGGTAGCAGCTGTATGCACAACATGGGAACTTTATTGTCAGCATAACATTATAGTCTGATTCTGTAAAAAAATGTCCACAGCAAACAATACAGGTGCACGCACAGGTAATACACAGCTGGTTCAGCGACACAATGCAAACACAGCTTCATGCTACACAGTACTCTGGGAGCAGCATGTAACACGTCCTAAAGCTATGTACACACTAGGTATACACTTTTCCAATTCTCATACAATCTGATATACCAGTTTGTCAGATACCCGTATTTCCCCATGTACAAGACACACCCATGTATAAGACGCACCTTAATTTTGGGGTCCCAAAATTAAAATGCATCTTGTACATGGGTAAAAGCCCCCCTCTCCCCTTTCAGGTTTTCTTACCTTTCAGGATCATCAAATGAAGTCCTGCGGTCACAGGCTGTAACCGCGGGACTTCGTATCCCAGTCTCGGCCACCGCGGGACTTCATATTCTGGCTGCAGTCACGCTCAGTGGATGATCCTTAAAGGTAAGAAAACTTTGGAGGGGAGGGAGCTGCAGCCTAGACTTCATTTTAGCATCCTGCCGCATTCTGTCTCCAGACGATCGGCGCTGTTCTAGAGTCAGACTGCAACTGGATGCTAAAATGGTAACCCCCCCTGTATAAGACGTACCCTGTTTTTGGACACCATATTTTTTCAAAAAAGGTGCGTCTTATACATGGGGAAATACGGTAATAGATAAATGCGTACATGTGCATGGCGGCTTTTTACAGACTATCCTGGTGGCCTGGTTGAGTCAAAAGCTTTTACACATGCTTAAGAGTCAGTAGACTCAGACGTCAATCACCCGGCCATTTTGCAATGTGTGAACGCTCTCTCTACTGGTTTGTCAGATTCTTCTCCCGATGCTTATGTACATACATACATATGTCTGTGAGTGGCAGCAGGTCTGCCAAAGATTTGAAGAGTGTATACAGAGACACGATCCTTTTAGCTTATGGGGATTAGAGGTGTGCTAAAATCTCACAAGTGTGTATGAATAGATCAGGAGTTGTAGATCTCAAGGAGGATTATGTCAACAGTCTGGTTAAGAGTTGGATCTCAGGATGATTGTACAAGGGAGTACCCAGTTTAACACTAACCATTATGTAGTAGGTCTTAAGGGTTTAAAAGAGCATGACCCACCTTCTGGAAGGAAAGTCCTCCAGACTCCCTGGGGGTTAACCCTATCAGACCAGGGATCAGATTTACTAAGCTGCGGATTTGGAAATGTGGAGATGTTGCCCATGGCAACCAATCAGAGAATAGCTGACATTCTTTAGTATGTAATAGGAAAGTGAGAGCTAGAATCTGATTGGTTGCTATTGGCAACATTTCCACTTTTCCAAACCCGCAGCTTAGTAAATCTGGCCCCAGGTGTTTCTTTTTCACCCTGTCACTCCAGGTTTAAGTTGAATAGGTTATAGCATTTTACCTACTATTGTTATATTGGTGGAATAGCCTCCCATGTGAGGTGGTTGAGGCTAACACAGTAGAACAGTTTAAACATGCTTGGGATAAATATAAGGATATCCTAAATCTTAAACTAAATTGAGGGTAAATAGGGTCTAGGGTCAGTATAGTTTTAAATAAACAACTGGGCAGACTGGATAGGCCATGTATGTGGCTTTTATCTTCCATCACTTTCTATGTATCTATTGTTAAAAGTTTCACTGAAATAATTCTAACTTCTACACAAAGATTCTTATGTACAAGCTACAGCAATCTGTGTAAATTCTGTAACAGTGGGAACTTATTCATTAGCCTATGCACACAATATACTATAGGCAAGTTGCCAGGATTCCTTATGTAATACAAAATACATTTGTAGAAACATTTCTTGTGCTTATGTTTAGTAGCAGAATAGGTTTTAAGGAGCAGAAATCAATTAAACAACCCATGTGTGATGTGTGATCCCATAATGCCAGTCACCTCTGCTTAACCAACACTAATAATAAGAGATAGAAACATAAACTATCAGAAACTAAAATTTTATTAAAATGTAACTAATAATTAGGAATTTTTATTTATTAAGTAAATGGATCCATATGATCCAGCAGAAAGCAGGTGAATCGAATAAAGATTTACATATTACAGCTGAATACATATATAAGCGGTCACGAGACGGTCAAACAAAACAGCAAACAGTCAAAGAGACGCACTCCTCCAGCCTCGTGTAGCTACATATTATTTTGGGCTTTGTCTGCCTGTTTGCTTTATAGGGCAGGAATCCCACTATTAGTCTGAAGAAGAACCTAGGACCCCACAGAGCCGCAGGGACATAAACTGCAGGCATGAGAATCCACTCCACATGCCCAGGGAAGCAGTCATTTTGGGAGATTAGGGGTTAATTAGGTAGCAGGGTGGGGGTGGGTGGAGTTAGGTTAGGAGGGGTTTGGGGGGTATAAAACTGACGTCAGGCAGGAAGTAGGGGGCTTTGCTTTAGAACATTTTTGAAGAAGACGTGGTCCAGGCATGGGAATCCACTCCACATGCCCAGGGAAGCAATCATTTTGGGAGGTTAGGGGTTAATTAGGTAGCAGGGGGGGGGTGGATGGGTGGAGTTAGGTTAGGAGGGGTTTGGGGGTATAAAAGTGTCGTCAGGCAGGAAGTAGGGGTCTTTGCGGTTAGAAATTTTTCCCTCCCTCCCTCCCTTGTTTGTCATTAATGTTAAGCTATGTGTTAACCAACTTTTCTTTGCAGACGGAACATGGTGGGGCGGTAGCAGGTGGGGGTCAGCAAATTGGGGGATGGCGCATGGGGGATTGTTGGGGGAATGGGGGTGGTCCGATCCGATAGATGCACAACCCAGAGGGGCGGGGCATTACATCTCAACGATTGGGCCCCCGGAGGTGGACACCTTCCAGCCAATGCTGGTGGGTTACACAGGGTCGAGTGTTATGCTGGAGGATCGGGGGGGCGCCAGGTCGAGTCGATGACCTCTATGGTTAAGTTTAGGCTGAACCCCCTCCTGCTAGTTGGGCCACCTAGTTTCAAATAACGATGACCAATTTCTAAGGTCATCACGTAATAATAATAACCAAATTATATAGTCTGGCCCAATTCCAATTCCATATTTCAATAAAACATGTTCCCAATTTTAAATCCAGCTATGGTGTCGTTGTCGTTATTTATGGTTAAGTTGAGAGTGCTTGGCTGTGCATGTGAGAGTGGGGACTATGCCGTTTGCAGTTTATCTTTTTTTTCAGTAGGAGCTGCAGAGTAATTCTTGATGGTGGTTCAGGACTTTGCAGAGACAGTCAGGAGAAATGCCTTGCTTTCAAATGCTCTTTATAAAGGAGTCACTGTGTCCAGGGCACCTTGCATTAACCATTTAAATGAAAGGGAAAGAAGGGGCTGGAAAGCAACCTAACACGGTCTAATCTGATAGATTTGTAGCCTCTTGTAAGCAGAACCCACTAAACTCTTGTACTCCACTTCCTCTATTCCCATCTCTTCCCCCTCTGCATTAATACCTGAATTATTCTTTTTTTTTTACTATCTGTCAACTTTGTCCCATCACTTGTAACCATACCAGAATACTATGGTGGGAAATCCTCTCTATAAACACTATGTGTGCCTCTCTATCTAATATGGGCTATAAATTCTGAAATATACTTAGCAATGGACACAACACTCAGGCTGCGGGTATATTGCATAGTGCACACTCACTACACAATAAACAGGTCCATCGCCCCACTGCCCCAGTATTTGCACCAATCTGATTATTGGAAAGCAGCATTTATGGACTGTTTTGCTTCTGTTTTTGACAAATTAGTTCATACCAATTCCTATAAAATTGGCAATCGGACAATAACCCATGTGAGCACAGTAGTTCAAGAGGTTAGCACTTCTGCCTCGCTGTGCTGAGGTGTGTGGAGTTTATATGTGTGCATGTGTGGACTTCCTCCAGGTGCTCCGGTTTCCTCTGAAACTCTAAAAATATGCTAGTAGGTTAATTGACTGCTGACTAAAAATGAACCTGTGTAAACCTGTGTGTGTGGGGCAGGGATGGATGTGAATAGGTGTTTAATATGATGGGACTGTATAAAATCCGGAAACAAATAAATAATGCATAATAAATACATGTCCCTATTATAATAGAGCAGTGCCAGCTGTAGACTTCCCTCTCTGGAACTAATCCTGAAACAAGTGGCAGCTCAGCCAACAGCTCCTATCATCCAACAGCTCCTATGTTTGGCTTATGACCAAATTATAAATAAACTCATCGGTATGTGTCATTCACATTCAATGACCTCTTCTTGTAATATTAAGGAATGCTGGACTTTGCCCATCTAGATCTTTCATTAACCTGTCTCCTATTTGTCAATGCACCTGCTGCTCTATTTCATTCATTTGCATCCAATACCATTTATATATTAGTTTATCTAGGGCTGTTCAGACAGTCTGTGTCATTAGCATACAATGAAACACACACATCACCTAACAGTAGAATCACTGGCATGAGAATAGAGATTTTATCTAAAGGGAAAAAACTAAAGTTGGAGATCAATTGCATGAAAGAAAACCAGCTACTTGGTAATCAATCTGTTACCATCAATCTGGGGGTAACATTTTTATCCTCCCCATTACGGCTCATATTGTCACAGGGTGTTTTTCAACATAAAATGTACATAACATTTTTCCCAACTAAGGCCCAGATTGCACATACATCCTTAAATTACTGATAATAACTACTACTCCTAAAGACCACATATACACAATCTACATAACAAAACGATACGTAGATTATGTTAGTTACCACGCATGCATAGTAACTATTATCAGTAATTTAAGTACGTATGTGTAATACGTCCACGGTTGTGAATCCGGGCCTAAATATTGTTAACAACACTAGAAATTTTGAAAGCTTTGTTTGCTTTCCTTTTTTAAGTGTTGGTTCTATACTGTAAATAAACATGTTGGAGCTGATCCAGAGGTGCATTTACACATATGTTTAAGGGTAGAACAAGTGCAAGTGTTGACCTGAGCAATACCATTTTACAAAGAGGGGTACAATCGAATTTTAATTTGCATTCAGATGAAATACATTGCCAATAATCACTAAAGTGAGTGGGCATGATGGATTTTTCAAGCGGGCAATAATTATACCAGTAACATTCTGGTACGATTGATATTGCTCAATCTTATGGCATAAATTTGCTAACGCCCAATATTTTAAGCATAGCCAATCAGTTAATGGAACTGAACAAGGGCCTCCCCCTTCTGCTAGCGTTATCGGTCTCAGCAGGAGAGGTGTATGGCACCCTGGTGGGAATTCACCCCATTTATCGGTCCACCTCCTGCTGGGATCGATGATCGTGGTAGCATATGGCCAGCTTTAGGTTAGCTCTTTGAAGAATAGCAAAACATAGATACAAGCAAATACTGCATCTAATAACAACATGCTAGCATCGTGTTACCACTTTATTTCACAAGCATTATGACCTCTGCGGACGTGATCCAGAGTTGTCATCCACTGACCACCTCCAGCTTTTGCAGCTCTGGATAGAACCTCTGCCTATACATGCAAATAATTGCGTATAGGCAGAGGCTGCGAGATGTGTTCACAGCAGCTACACAGATCTGCATGTTACAATTGTAATGTTTTTTCTTCTTCTGTGTAGCATAATGAAATATCTGCACAGTGTGTATGGAGTGTATTGTTTCTGCAGATGGTCAGGAGAGATGATAAGGGATGATGAGGGATTTAAAAAAATTGTAAAAGCCAGTGGACTCGATTCGATTCAATGCAAAACTCGTGTTATTTTGGTTGTGAAGGTAAGCGTGTTTAAAACTGGCTATAACGGTAGCCAAAGTACATGGCTTTTAATACGCACCTCTAAATTTGAACATTTACCTTTGAAACCAAAATAACGTGGACTTGTTGAATTGTAACTAAAGTATGGTATGTACACACAATGGAAGTTGCTCAGATGAATTTATAGGTAAATGCAAACACGTGCATGAAAGGCACAGGGGTAATCTACTAGCAACAGAAACACAGGAAAGGAAATGCCCCAGAAACACTGCCATTATCCAGTAACAGACTATACTGTTCTATCTGTAATATAACATACAGAAATGTCCGTTACACATATTTGCAAATATATGATAAGCCACCGTCAAGACCTTTCTGCATATGTGGTCCTAACTCTAACAACGAGAGTCCCAATGTTGGGTTATATATATATATATATGTTTTTAAATTAGGAGCTAAAGCCTCTAAAATAGCTGCTGCTCTCAGGCATGCTTTCAAACAAAATGGAGGTTGCTCAGATCAATTTATAGGTTAATGCTAAGAGGTGCATGAAAGGCACAGGGGTAATTACTAGCAACAGAAACAAATGAAAGAGAGTGCCCAGGTATGCACCCAGCTTAATAATGTAATAAAACATATTCCACACTATAATCAGTCAACATTTTGAATGATAATGTCCCAGATAGAATAAGAAAAGCTACTTTACATTCTGTCATTTATCTTGTAAGCATACTTGTTAATACAAACCTAATCTTGAAGCACTCTAGTTCAGCCACGACAGGCATGTTAGAGTAGTTTCAGTGATCAGTAATGTATTGCAGTTATACAAGCACAACATCCATATTCATAGCGATCACGGGGTAACCGGCTATGATTTCCTTTTGGGCATAGCATCATTCTTTCCATTTAGAAAAGATTCTTTCCACAGGACATTAAAGTGTAATTCACGAGAGGATATGCCCTCTTTTTACAGGGCTTTTGGAATGTGCTGGCACAAATACAAGTACGCCACTGTGTACAAAGAGGAAACCCGACACAGCGCTGCATTCATTTCATTAATGAGCTAATTGTTCCACTAGCAGCCACACTTGCTTTCTCTGCACAGACTCTCAGAATAAAAGAAATCTAATAACACACATATTTATCTTTGTAGAGACCCCAATAAAGATAATACAGATGAGCTCTTCTGTATGGATGTATGGATGTAGTGTTATTTGGAGGAGTGTCAACAAATAGACATGTGTGTAATTAATACAGGTTGGTGAACCAGAACCGATAAGATATTAAAACTGGCACAGCAACAGAATGGTGATATTTCATTTACATATCGGGAGCTGATTTACCCATTCAGAGCTATACATTGAGGAAAGATTTCTCTATGTTCACATAAATTCACATAATTGTTTTTCATAATCAAACCATTTTACATTCTATATCAACTGATAATCGGCTAATCAGCCCAGTTATGATATAGTGAATAACCATTCAGAAACACACTAACCAGATATTCGTATTGTCCAGATTTCTTGAATAATACGGCTGCCAATCAGGATAATTGCAGTACAGTGGGGAGATAGCCCTGGTTATCAGGTAGTGTTTGTCCTCTGTTTAATTTCCTCAGATATAAGACCATTATGTGAGCTGCTGGGAACATCATAAAGCATGTAGACTGGTTAACTATGTAACATTGATTATTCTCAGTTAGCTTGATATGCACTTAGTAGAAAGGCCAGATGTTAGGTATACCATATTATGTTGCACTGTGGGCTTATTTACAATGTATTAAGGAAATTAGTGCTGGTAAGGGTGCATCCAGTTACATAAATACCATT
This sequence comes from Limnodynastes dumerilii, assembly GCA_011038615.1. Classification (NCBI taxonomy): domain Eukaryota; kingdom Metazoa; phylum Chordata; class Amphibia; order Anura; family Limnodynastidae; genus Limnodynastes; species Limnodynastes dumerilii. The sequence goes on from WWET01004210.1 coordinate 18,310, forward strand.
GGTTCAGGGGTGTGGCTTCTACAGAGACATGTGGAGAGGGGGGCCCATGGCAAACACCTACCCTGAACCCACAATAAACACTGTAAGTGGCTTACTGCTTAAAGAGCACTAAGCAGTCAGCCTATGAGTGCTGAGAGCTGTTTATAAATAACTTTCCATTAGCTGACACTGTTTATAAACAACTTCACATGGCAAGCACTGCAACAACTGCAGCTGTCTGCTCAAGTATATTAGTAGCATGCTGCGGCTCTGCTCTGTATGCAATACTGCCAAGAGTAGTATCGTTGAGGGTTGGCAGGGGCAACTATCTGGACCGTATTCATGAATGAGAACCTAAAAGAATGGTCTTTTAGGAAATGACCTACTATGCATGCGTAGTAGTTCATTTACACAATCTCCGTACCATTTAGAGACCTTTAAAGACTGCAACTACATTTCATAGTTGAAAGAGGCATGCCATGGCAATCTCTGGGTGGATTTAAGAAGAGTGGGAGGGGGCAGGTATGGAAGGAGAACCTTCTTAAAGCTTTCTTAAGCATGAACACGGTCCTGTGAGTAAGTACAGCAGTCCGTTGTCAGTCTCCGGTAAGAAAATCTGATTTCCGAAATAGGGACATCCAAAAGTTCCCTTTCGAGTGTCCCTATTTTGCATACTCCCCACTTTTGAATTTTTTTCAGAATGGGTGAGTATGCCGATCGGCCTACTCACCCATTCTGAATCGAAAATACCGCCACTGCCGATATCCCACCGCCGCTGCTACCGCCGGACCACAGGGAAAGGTGAGGCTACAGGGGAGGGAGGGTTAGGGTTAGGCTGCAGGGGAGGGAGGGGTAAGGTCAGGCTGCAGGGAAGGGAGAATTAGGGTCAGGCTGCGGGAGATGGTGGGTTAGGGTCAGGTTGCCAGGAAGGGAGGGTTAGGGTCAGGCTGCGGGGAAGGAAGGGTTAGGTTTAGGGTAATGAGAGGAGAGGGTTAGGGTTAGAATTAGGGGAAGGATTGAGGTACTTTTTTTCCTTACCTCTCGGAGCAGCAAAAGCTCAGTGCTCCGTGGATCTATTGCTATGCCTCATCGAGGCATATGTAATCAAAATCCCGGCCAATTCAAAACTGGCTGGGAGAAAATGGTCCTATCAAAATAGGGCCGTTATAAGCGGGTACCCACACCCCTATTAGTCTTGGCAGAATCATATACAGTCCCATGTCATGGTACTAACATGGCCACCCTTTTATACTTTAGTTAAGTTAATACGGGACCTTGGTGTTTTTACATTATACTCTAATATATCTGTCTTTGCCATTTTAGTAAATTTAACAAATTATTAGGTCTGAAAACTCAAAAATTTAGCAACCAATCAGCTTCTAGCATTCTCTGCTATGTAATAGGAGAGTAAGAGCTAGAATCTGATTGGTTGCTAGGGACAACATCTCCACTTTTCCTTTAACGCAGTTTAGTAAATCTAGCCCTTGGAGTGTTATAGTAGGACACAGCTGATTGCTGCACTTGTGTGGACATCTGGAAGAGTGAGTTGAGGTCATGGTGGGTGTGTCACAGGATGGAGAGAGGGAATAAAAAGGGTTAAACACTTGCAGCCTTTGACTTTCAAGAGATCCCCATTTTATGGGGGGACAGTACAAAAAGTTAAAGGTAGAATACCCCCTGCCTCCTCTCACTCTCACAGGAGTTAGCATACAGTGGAGATCCAGGTTAGGATCTCTGTTGCTATTGCTCTTGAAACAAAGGAGGTCTAATCCGGTCCTTTTGTACTAAAGGTATTCCATACCATACACACAGAAATGTAAATAAAAATGGCTTTTGACATTCTATTGGCAATTACTTGATGAGTTCAGCAGTGGTATGCACTTCAAACAACACACATCAAAGTTTAAAAAAAGATATTTCCATAGCAAGGGAAAAACAAGTTGCATACAATACATTTTTGTTCTATCCATTGCTATAATACTTATAGTGAGAAATACTGGCTGGTTGTGATTTCCAGACACTTAGAAAAAGAAACATTAAAGTCTGTCCTAAGGGAGGATTTTGAAGCTTGGAAGCGTGTACCACTGATGAAGTAATACAAGTGAAAAAACTTTCATCTACCACTGAGAACCAAAAATCCTGCGTAGATCTTCTGTCTCCAAGCAATGTTAAATAAAAAGATGTATTTAAAAAAAAAAATCTCACAGTGATAAAATAGCACATGGTCTACATGATGTACACAGAATTACATTTCTCCTATCAATAAAAGTAACTGTCGTAATTATTATTAATGTATAACCAGTATAATCAGGCATAATGTATGACACAAAATAGAATAGAATTAGCAACCATGGGCCAGATCCAGACTTAAGTTCCTTTTAAGTATGATCGTGTAGCGTAGTTACACACTAGTAAGTATAATGCACTCCCCCGGACACTCCCCTTGAACTTACTTCACTTCGCTGAATTACCCTACCTTAACTTTTCTTTGCGTATCTCTGGTCATATGTATCGCCTTCTCGTATGTAAGTGCCTAACCCAGCCCATACTGTACAATTTAAATGCCTCCCTCCACCTACAATATGTATTTTCGTCTTGCGTAGGAATGACACGCCCCTTCGTACATACTTCCAAAATGTTACGTACGATCATAGTTACGATATGTAACATCTGCTGTGCCCCAAAGAGATTTTTATTCAATAAAATCCCCTACATACGGTAAAAACACAGTACTACTGACATGCATTAATCAGTCGAATTAGAGAAGGAAGTAAGTTTTTGTTTTTCAGATATTTTTTTCTAAAACCAAACTAAAGTGTTTATTAAAGTACAGCTGACAAGTTGTATAATAGTAAGAAAACACAAAATACAGACAAATAAATGTCAGTCCTATAGATTCCTCAGTAAACTGCCAGCTGGAAATACATACAGGATGCCCCTAGTTCCCCCTGGAATGTACCCCCCTTTACATTTTGGGGGGTTAAATTACCCCCTTACCCCTCCCCCCAGTTCCAATGGTCCTGGTCAGGCAGTTCCACCAGCTGGTGTAAGATATTTGAAAGAGACACTAATTAGGATTCTCATATAAATAGCACATGGATACAATCTTAGGACTGGATCCAGACATGTGAATGACCGCTGATTTATGAATATGTAAGTCAACAGTTTGAAAATACTGCGCACATACTAACTACATAGTTACACATCGGAATGCAGTGTAATCGTGCAGTGATCTCCAATGGCAGAAAGGGGAAATGAGAGCAAATAGTACATACAATCCTGCATTCTGTACTAGACCCTTCAGCATGCAGAAACTTGAGGTAGGTTACTGAACGCAGAAGGTCCGTACTTGTGAGAAGAGTGCAGGGGGCATGTACTCCTCTCTCACTTACAGAATAATTACATTCATTAGTTCATATGTGGAGACCAGCGTACTTAATATGTACTTTTGTCTGGATCTGGTCCATAGGCTCCAGTTTTACACGTGTGGTACATAAAAAAACATTGGATCAGGTCCTAAATTAGGAGAAAAGGACAAAACCGTTGTGAGTCCCTGCTGCGAAGGCTCGCATTGCGAATTAGGGACAGCTGAGAGCTGTTTTTCGGCTGTCCCTATTTCAAATGAGAGCCCTCTCAGAATTTTTTTTTTATGAATGGGTGAGTATGCGATTTGCGTACTCACCCATTCACTTACGGAAGTGCTGCCGCCAGGGACTTAGGGTTAGGCTGCGGGGGGGGGGGGGGGGGGGGTTGGGGGTTAGGCTGGGGGAGAGACTTAGGTTTAGGCTGTGGGAGGGACTTAGGGTTAGGCTGTGTGGGGGGCTTAGGGTTAGGCTGTGTGTGGGGAAGACTTAGGGTTTGGTTTAGGGAGAAGGTTGGGAGAAACTCACCTTTCGGAGCACTGTGTTCGGTGCTCCGGGGATCGACTGCTATGCCTCATTGAGGCATAAGCAATCGATATTCCAGCCAGTTCGGAAATAGCTGGGAGCAAACATGGACACCTTTCAAAATAGGGCCTTTCGCTACAGGGACCCACACTCTTTTGAAACTGACCCAAAGAAAAGTAGAGGGCCCTCCTTCTTCTGGTAATTGGGAATATTTTCACGCATACAGTTTCCACTTTACGCAGCCATTCAGGTGGTTTTTGTGAAACAAGTCTATTGTGAAAATGCTAGTATTAGTTACCATTTCAAAAGAAAAAAAAATAATAATCCATGACAATTTATATCTAAATGCACAATGAAGAGAAATATATATATTTACTGTGTACTAAATAAAGCATCAACTGCTGACTCCTATTAAAAACCCTTGCCATTTAAATATTTTACATATAAATGATATTACATAGTATACAATAAATAATTAGGGTCTTTGGGCTCTAGTTACTATCATTAGTGCATTGAGCGCTAATGATAGCAACCAGGCTCACTGCGCCTCGTATTTATGAATACTTACCCCTCCGGCGAGGTCCCACGATGGTCAGCGAGCTTTTCGCTGACATCGTTCGGCTATGCACTCCCTGCACATGCGCAGTAGCTGCCTTTTGGGACTTGTAAAATTTGAAGTCCCAAAAGGCAAAATCACTGCGCATGCGACAGGATTAGAGACAGACGCAGGCAAGGATAGGTAAGTTTAAAAAGCTTAGTTTTTTTGTGTTTTTTTTTTCTTAAATATGTTTATTATATAAAAAATTATTAAAACTAGTTAATGTATATATATATATATTTAGATTTTAATGTTTTTTTTACTTAACTGTATTCCAGCGGTCTCCCGATATGTACCCCCCTCTTCCTCCACCCAATAACAGCTATTAGGGGGAGGAAAAGGGGGGGTATATGGGGAGACCGCTGGAATAGTTACCCTAATGTTATTTAACATGTAGGCGCAGATTGTTAAAATCCGCGCTGACACTTAGCAAATAAAGCGATCTGCCTGCCCGCATTCATTAGAGCGGGCCGGCGATCGGGAGAGTTAATGTGATCGTCGCCACGGTTTCCATGGCGATGATAGCATTGTAAAAATGGGCTTTATCATATGAAAACGATCTTCGTAAACAAAGCCCTTTGTTAGTACACATTGTCTACCTTCTATATCAGCCACTTCAGGAAACATCAAAGGTAAATGATCACATGATCACAATAATGGCAATGAGTTTACAGAGATAGGTGACTGTCTCACTCACTGGAGAGTTCCGGAATCTGCACTTCCCATCCCACTTTTTCTATCATCCCTTCCCATTAAGAAGGTTGGACAACTAAGCTATTATTATGTGAACACTTCATTTTCTGTAGCATGCAATATTAATCATAATATTTACCTGCTGCTCCTTGGTGATTGTGGTGATTCACAGATCCAGACTCTGAGCAAGTTGTAGCACAGGTTTTAACTCTATGTGCCTAAATGTTGCCTGTTCTACAAGTAAAGTAGTATTTTGGCACCTTCTCCCTCCCTCAAAAAAGAAAAAAGATGCATGTGTCCAGTTGTTCATTTCCATCCCCTTGTTTGTGCAGGGCCTTCCATTCCCTTTGTATATGTGCCCACTCATCCACTTCTGCTCTTTATATATGTGTCAGTCATCTACTTCAGCCCCTAGCCCTAGTGCCCCCCATTTCTGCCCCTTGTATGTATGTACAGCTTTCATTTCTGTTATCTCATGTTGCTACGGTGTGGGGCAGTGTGACTGCTGGGCACTCCCCTTTCAGTCCCCCCTGGGGCACGCCCCATGCGCTTACACGGCTTAGCTGCCCCTAGAAACGGCTGTGGCTATGTAGTTGTGCATCTGCTGTTGCTTAGCCCTTACACCAAGTTTGGGTCGATACGGCAATAATAATCAGTACCACAATGATACAGCTGACACCATAATGACAGCTGTAACATTGCCAAAATAGTTTTATAGCTTTAAATCCATTTTCATCTCTTTTAAGCTGACTACATACCTTTGCAATCATACATGACATGCAATGACAGTTTCACTGATGATTGCAAGTCCCGATGAGTATTTCGGTTCATGTGTACACGCTAAACCAATTTACCAGCAGATCTAGTTAATCTTCTTTCCTAATCATCTGCTGAAACAATCGAGACTCCATACACACTCTACAGATATCTGCCTATGCTGCACAGAAGACTGCCAGAAAAATTGGACACATTGTCGTACCTGTGAACACACTACCAACATTTGTCTAACATTGTACAATTGGTGAGCATGAGTTTTGGGTAGTTCATAAAATCAAATAAACAAATATGACCTTATTTATGGATTGGCCCAATAAGTTGCTAAGTGTGTACCTGTCTTTGGGCCTGATCCAGACCTACGCCCGCCGTCGCTAGGACTGAAAAGCTGAAAAGCCGATCTGCGCATGCGACGGGCAACATCGTGGATCGGGCGTCCGTAGCAGCGCCGTAGGGACACTGGAGGGGACGTCCCCCAGCGTCCCTACGTTCAGGTTAGTGTAGGTGGNCCGCCCTGGGGCGAGCGTATGGCCCCTTCCTTATGCCGGCTGAAGTTAGGGTAGCCTTCAGCCGGCGTAAGGAAGGGGCCATACGACCGCACAGGGGGAGTGTCGGGGAAAGGGAACGCCGATACGCTGTGCTTTAGAAAGCACAGCGCATCGGCGTAGGTCTGGATCAGGCCCTTTATGCTTAAAGTATTTATATAACATCTAAAAATTTTCAATTAAAAAGATCTACAAGGCTGCTTTTATTTTATTTCCCATACATCTTTTTCTATACTGCAGTTCAATATCCCCATAAAAATAATACAATTTCCAAGATTTATTTTTATATTTTCTGCAAAACTAGAAGAATCTTTAATCTCACATGAAAATGGACAAATGTATATAAATGTTCACGTTTGTACTCTTGTAGTCTTAATGCTTTCTCTTTTATTTATTGTTTTGTTCTACAAAAACCAAGCTAATAATTATGAAAGCTGAAACACACAAACAATTATTTCATTTGTACCCAATTCTATGTTAAATAAAAGAGGATAAAAAAGACCAGCTGTAAATGAATGTTCTGTTTTGGCAGATCTATATTTTATTCATCTAAAAAAGATCTTTCAACAAAAAGAAATCATGATGAGGTCTTAATATGAATGAGGCCTTTACAAGATGGCATTCATTCATAGCTGAAATTAGTAAAGCGCTAAGATGTTTGTATGAATATGTATCAATAAAGCATTGTTTTATGGTGCCCTGGCACAGGGATAGGAATTGGACAGGAAACGCAATAAGAATAATGGTACCATAACTCCCCTCTTTGAATATGAGACAATAGATGAAGGACCAATTAGCTGCCAACATCTGTAGCAGAAAAAATAGTCCATCTAATTTATATTTTTGGCATTTTTTTTATATTCTTTTAAGCTTTTTTTTACAGTATGAATAATAAGTAACAGATGTGTAATCCTGTCAAGATAAGTTTTAATTGCAGCCCAGTAAATGAATACTTGGGCCTGGGAGGAAGGAATATAAGCATTAATTAGAGTCCTGCTGCACGATTATTAATCACTTTTATTTATGTGTTTCTAGCAGAACTGTCTGCAAAAAAACACTTTAATACATATTTGAAAATAGATTATTTTACTATTTAACACAAATTCTATAAATTTTTTTGGGTTATTAGAAAGATTGCAACAGGATGTAATACAGACAATATCAACAGCAGAAGAATCTCAAATCACAATATCTGCTATAAGGTAGATCTGCAGGTGCATCCATGTATATAACCGGTTTACACACCTGGAGTACTGTGAATGTGCTATATTTGTTCCTTCTGGTTGAGTGTGGGTCCTCGTAGCGAAAGGTCCTAATTCGAAAAAGCCGTTCGCTCCCAGCCAGTTCCAAACTGGCTGGGATATCGCTTGCTTATGCCACGATGAAGCATAGCAATCTATCCCCGAAGCACCGAACACAGTGCTCCAAAAGGTAAGTTTCCCCCAACCTGCTCCCTAATCCACACCCTGTCTCCCCCCTGCAGCCTAACCCTAAGTCCCCCCCCCCGACGCTGCCTAACCCTAAGTCCCCGGCGGCGGCAATTCAGAAAGTGAATGGGTGAATATGCGAATCGCACACTCACCCACTCATAAATAAAAAATTCTGAGAGGGCTCGCATTCGAAATAGGGACAGGTGAAAAACAGCTCTCGGCTGTCCCTAATTCGCAATGCGAGCCTTCTCAGTGGGGACTCGCAATGCTTCTGGTTATAGGAGTTTGGAGTGGTCCTTTTAGAATGCAAGTTAATGGTCTTGAAACCATTCTCAAATTGAAAAAGGTGAGTTTCATTGTATGAGATGAGATATTCCAATATAGGGTTAGAAATTTCCAGGTGTGGGTCCCTGGAAAGAAAGGCTTTATTTCAATAGTTCGAAACTGGTTGGGATTTCGATTGCATATGCCTCAATGAGGCATAGCAATCGATTCACGGAGCACCAAACACGATGCTCAGAAAGGTAAGTCTGAAAACTACCCCAACCCTTCCCCTAATTCTAATCCTAACCCTCCCCTTCCATTACCCTAACCTTCCCTTCCCCGCAGCCTGACCCTAACCCTCCCTTCCCTGCAGCCTGACCCTAACCCACCATCTCCCGCAGCCTGACCCTAATTCTCCCTTCCCTGCAGCCTGACTCTAACCCTACATCTCCCGCAGCCTTACCCTAACTTTCGGATGCCCCTATTTCGGAAATCCCTCATTCTATGCGGGGAATGCAACCGGAAATTTCCATTTGGTCCTGTTACTAGGTAAAAGGTTTCAAAATAGCATTTTTGATGTGTAAAAGTTGTCCCTAAAAGTGAAAGACAACACTGTGTTCATATGTGCTTTAATAAATCAATATTGTATAATAGTAATAATAGGAAAAAATTTGCTTAAGACAAAACAAAATGAAACAGGTTAGGAAGTAGTACAAAATCGATAATATGCTGGACAATGAAACAATATATTACCTTTACTTGAATTTGCAGTCCTATTATAGACTATTATAGAACCCTACAAATGGCTTATTGAGGTCTCTCTCTCATAATGTTTTTGTACTTTGCACTGAATAAAAAGTAACATTAGTGTTCCTGTATAAAGATTTTACCAGACAATTAAGTATTTGCTTTTATTGTGCATAGCTCACATGTCAGATTCATGAGTCCAGTGTGAGCATTTAAAGATGCAATCCCACATAATAGCAGCAACTCTATTCAACACATTCAATTCATTCAACTGAGTGGTCCATTTGCAAAATCATTGTGCATGGCAGTAATATAGGGCTGACATTATAAATGTCTTGACACTGGTTTCTCCATCTTCTCTGGAGAATACTGTATCTATGATAAAGTTAAACAGTTGCAAACCTCTATGGTGGTCATGTGACAAGGTTACTGCTGAGTAAAGTCTTCCACTCTCTGATCCGCAGTGCATAACATGGGCTGGAATGCATATGCCAGCATTTTCTTCAGCCATTTGTAGCTTTCCACTTCCTGCATTGCATTATAGCAGTTGATGTGACTGTGGTTGCTATGACAAACACTTTAGGATAAGCATAATGGTAATTATCCACATTTTTATCCCAAATGAAAGAAAAAAAAAGTATCTTACATAGGTTACCGCAGTATATAAGTTAAAGAGACACTCCTCATTTTTACAAGACATTTCACCTTTAACATAAGCCAGTTAGAGAAGGTATCAGTTGTCATGGGTCAAATTGCACCTTTCTGTCACTTTAGTCAGAAAGAATATTCGAGACACAAGATGTAATGAACTAAAAATAGCTGAGTGTCGATTGCACGTTTAGGTCAACAGACAGTCAGAACCCTTCCTTCTCCATTTCTTTTTGGCTTACCAAACTGAAGTTAAACACTTTATCCCACACTGAAAAGCCCCGACTTGTGTGTCTAAATTTACTTCACCTTGCTTGCATCTATATGAAGGAGCAGAACACATGTGACTGCACAACATGTATGTTACAACCATGGGCCGGATCCAGACCTAAGTGCTTGTTACGTATCATCGCGTAGCGTATTTACACTAGCGTAGTTCCCCTAGGAACTCCCCTCGCTCCTACGTACTTTGCCCGTTTTACGCTTCCCAAACCCTATCTTAACTTTTCAAAGCGTAAGTGCTGATGTACGTCATGGATTCACGAATGTAACGGCCCATACAGTACATTTTAAATGCCTCCCTTTGCCTACCATACGTAACTACGGGTGTTTGCATGGATGAACTAGCCCCTACGTTCCTAATTACGATGATGGTAGCGTGGTCGCTAGTGTGCGTAACTCAGGATCTGGGCCCATTAGCCTTGACACTAGACCATCATATAGTTTAGAAAGGTAATTATAATGGACTGGATCCAGACCAGATACAGCGGTGCTCAGAGCTCTGCAAGGACTTATGAACATGTGACCCTAACTTATAACTTCTGCACCGTCCACACATAAATTGGGGACAATGTGGAAGCCTGCATAGTGCATAAGGGCCCACTGTACAGTTAGAAGACCACCCCCTTACCACCCTGCTTACACGCTGTATGCATTCTGCCGTGTCCCACCATCGTAAACACTTCCATTACTTAAGTCTGGATCCTGAAGGTCCAGATCCCTAATGAAAGTGCATTGTGTGTGCATGCACATAAGCAAAATGCGATCGTTATTCATGGGTGTAAGTCCCCTATTTCAAAAGGGCTGTTCGCTCCGAACTGACTGGGATATTGATTGCTCATGCCGCTAAGAGGCATAGCAATCGATCCCCGGAGCACCAAACACTATGCTCCATTAGGTAATTAAAAAAAACCTAATTCTAACCACCACCCTGCAACCTAACCCTAAGTTTCCCCCCCTGCAGCCTAACCCTAAGTCTCCCCCTCTCAGCCTAACCCTAAGTCCCCCCACCCGCAGCCTAACCACAAGTAATGCCCCATCCCCCAGCCTAACTCTAAGTCCCTGGAGAGGGTTACTCACCTCTCTGGCGGTGGTCAGGTCCAGCGGCGGTGCAGGCGGCTTTTCTGAAAATAAATGGGTGAATATGCAAATCGCATATAGGGACAGCAAAAAAGCTACTTTCGGCTGTCCCTATTTTGCTAAGTGAAACATTGCATTGGGGACTCACAACGGTTATTCACTCCTTGCGTTCCAAAAATAAGCATTTTACATAAGTCATGATCCAGTCCAATGTTATGACTAAATAGCAACATCGATCATGATTATGATAAAGTTATTTGTAATCTTCACATTTCATTAGTCTTACTTTAGGTATCATTTTTAAAGAAACTATAAAATGTTCCCCACAAAACTGCCCTAAATGACTGTAACCAATAGTGTGCTACGCTACAATGTACAATGTTTTGTAAGTAGTAGTGGTAATGAGCGGGCTGGTCCAGAGTTTTAAAACAAGAGCATATATATATATAAGAGCATATATATATATATATATAAGAGCATATATAGTTTATATATATATATATGATAGATATGGACATTTAGTACTTTTATTAGTGGCAGTTATACAAGAAAAATTGCCACGTGTGTAAAAAACACATAATTAACATTGCAATGTGTGTACATTGCAAATACATACCTGCGTCATCGTGTAAGTAGTGGAAAAAAGAAGTATATAGATGAGGGAAAAGCAAACCTACTATGAAGGACATTAGAGGAGGGCTGTACGCTGCTGTTTAATGATGACGAACAGCAAACATCCTGCAAGAAGATGAGAAACACTTCATGGCACAAATGTAAATGTGAAGAAAATCCAAGTGAACTGATTTTACTACTGGAAAAAAAGAAATAAATAAGGATAGAGATCAGGGCAGCATGAGAAGGATATTCCTCCCTGATTTTCCTGATGTTGGTACAAAGATCTGTCTGATTTGGAATCAGGACTTCAAAGCCAAGATGGCTGCATACAAAGGGGCTTGTCTCAATAAGGAGACCAGAAACCATCAAGCATCAAACATCAAGTTCCACTACTGAAACTGGAGATCCCTTCCATTTTCACACAGTTACTACTGCAAAGCTTTTAACAACCAACATTGTTGGCACCAAAGAGGTAAACCCACCAATTTCCCCAAGGCCAGGCCAGTGAGCCACATGGCTGGATTCCCCAAGTATACTGGATCTGCATATATATATGGTACCTGTGCTCATGCTTATAGAACTTCTGCTCTTAATGCACCCTTTCTGATAAGTATAGAGTAATAAATGTAGTAATAATAAACCAGATCTGTACTTATGTCTCTGCACTCACACTGGGAATGTATTGTGGGAGGGGAAGCAACTTCCCTTGCAATCCAAGGGCCCTAATACAAGATTACGTCACCATGCACACAGTGTATGCGCATGGAGGGAAGGAGGGAGGAGGTATTTATTTTGTACAGCCCTAACATACGGTTGTCATTTCCAAACTGCCTCCATTTTTCATAGAGCTGATGCATAGATTTTAAGGTAGGATCCTGCCATTGGAAGACCCGTATGTGTTAGGGGAGCAGTCTTCCCTCACAAGTACAGAACTAAATATGGTGCTGTGATCTGCCATAGGAAATCCACTATTCTGGATTCTGCCCTTTGTCCTTTGAGCACTAAAACCTAAAGCTATTTGTCACCCAATGGTTTTGCTGGCACCATCTCAACTAAAGAAGGCTATGATTGAATGACTGTTTATGACAGTGGCATTACCACATTCTTGTGGCTGGTTGACTAGATAAGCCTTAAAACATAATACATGGCTTTAGCATTCAATATGCATTCTGACAATTTATGCAAAAGATCACATTTGCAGACAAATACGGAGACTATATTGGCTTCACCTCTGCTTCTATGAGGAAAGACACATTATTTATGTGCATTCTTTTGTAATGCAGATTACATTATTTTTGCAGACAACTCTCACTCAGGCCTTAAGTGTATCATTTTGCATATATAAGTCCCCATCATTCTTTTCTCTAAGAGAATAACACATTATTTGTTGACTGAAACAACACAATTGTATTAATAAGTTAACGAGAGAGGAAAACCAGTATTTTACATGTATGTATGTCAAATTACTTGACTATTTTTTCTTAACAAATAAGTTCTCCAAGTGCATTTATATTTATATATTATTGTATATTCTTGTGTTTGGATATGTAAGATGTACTGAGAATAGTGCAACGTTGCAACTCCATGACCAATTCTTCACCATATGGTTACTGGAGTAAATATTACTGATGATATGGTGCTAGGTCCATGGCATCCTAAATGTGAGGCCATTCCATAAGGACATTTAGGCCCAGATTTACTAAGCTGCAGGTTTGGAAAAGTGGAGATGTTTCCTATAGTAACCAATCAGATTCTAGCTTTCACTTTCTTTTTTACATACTAGAGAATGTCAGTTAAAATCTGATTGGTTGCTAGGGCCAACATCTCCACTTTTCCAAACCCACAGCTTAGTAAATCGTCTGGCCCTTAGGGTGCTGATTACATGAGCCAAGGCCCAGATAGGTATAAGTTAAACAAACCTAGGTGAGTGCCCAGAGACCTTATTCTCTCCCAGACATACATAAGGTAAAAATTAGGCCAACCAATTAATGACAGGATAAATGGGCACTGTGTAACAGTGTTGTTAATAGGATAATACTGCTGTATGCAGCTAAAACTATAACTGGAAAACACAATTCAAGAACATACTTAAATAAATTAAACATTACTGGGGGCATCTCTAATCTCATAAGCAACCTATTAATTATTTTTATGATTACATTTTAGGTGATGAAACCATGCAAAGATGATGCTTTAAGCCCTTTGGAGGAGAAGACATTATGGAGTAGCAATAATTCAGGTAATAACTCTAGAATTGATGAAAAAATGAAACCAACATATGGAAATGTGTGATTCAGTTAGTAAATTTATTATCAATATATGAGCATGTGTCCAACTGCAGTAGTAGTTCAGATGGATAAAACTTAACTAACTAAATAGTTATGAATAGATCTAAATAAAAGATCTGAGACTGAATTTATTTTTAGCTTTTTAAATGATGTTTAAAAAATGTAGTATAATTAAATAATATGAACAAGATGTACAATTTACATTACTTTGAAATATGTAACTTTGTATAAGTGGCTGAATTTTACACATCTCAGGTCCAATAGCAAACCAACACAGAAGAATACCTTTTCCAGCTTTTGTGCAGAAGAGATATCAGCTCTGTTCTTTTCATAAATAGACCAGAGGCCTCTTTCCAAGCTTCATCACTGGGGCTAACCCAGAGCTTAAGTGAGGGCAAAACAGGCGCCAATGTAGACATGAGCAAAAAAATGATGCAAATCGAGGGTGGAGTAAATTTAAACTGGAATTAGATGAAAGGGCTGATGTTTCCCATCTCAAATCTAATTTAGAGATTAAACATAAAGCTATACAGTATTTAAGTTCTATGTGCAAAAAATTTATTATATTATTCCATTTATTTGCACACGTCACATTGCAAAATGGTTTTGCCAAGGACAGTGGCATAACTACTGTGCGTGCAGGGGGTGCACTCACAGCAACAAGCACTTTATTAAGCTACTAGCCTAAAAGAGCTACACAATACCTCATACAGCCCATCATACCACACAGCTCTGACTAGCCCCTGGTCCCAACTAGCTTCGCCATGGTCCCGCTGCCTTGCTATAGGGTCCTGACCCCGGCAAACGTCTACACTTGTTTTACCCTTACTATCAACCTGTGAATCAGCCCCACTGTGTATAGTGAGACTTATATCTGGTTGGATCCTTAGCACACACAGTAGTTTCTCCACTACCTGAAGCTGTGTGCAATTGATAGATGTCATTTTTATTTGCTAATGTCAAACACAACAGGTGCTTCCATTTTGATATGAGAGGAAACTGATGCTCATATTTCAGTTCAGAATACATTTCCCAATCCAGGCAGTCACACCATTAAATAATAAAAGGCTGCTCCCATGTTTCATTTCCTGTTTTGTCTATGTAACTCGGTATGTATAAACAGTACCTATACGCTGCAGATGTCACCATTAAAGTTATATAGAATATTGCTATTCATTTTCCAGTGACATCACTAGGCACTACAAAACCTATTGATGAAGCCTAACCAATATCAGTAAACTATTTAATAATATGTTGGGCTGGAACGAGACTGAAGTAAGTGCTTGAACTTAGTTACTCCTGGGCTAAACCATGTTGATTGCAGGGGAGTCATACTTCATCTGTTGCAAACAGTATTAGAGTTGACAGGTGATGTTTCCTATCCTAAGTCTAAATAACAGCGTGATAGTAAAGCTGGTCAGTATCTGTGTGCAGTAAGCAATTCAAATATATATTCCTGCATACAAAGAATACAATTAACTTGACTCCCCCTGCAATCAACATGGTTTAGCCCGAGAGTAACTAATTTTAAGCACTTACTTAAGTCTGGATCCAGCCCTATGTTCCTAAGTCATGGATTTGGGGAAAAAGTTTAAGGACAGCGCTATTCTATTCAATGTTGTCCATAGTCAATTATTTAGAAATTATAAACATTAAGATTTGGCACTGCATTAAACATAAATTCTATGCAGTGGGGTAGAAATGTATTTTTTAATGACAGCAAAGGAGGTTTGAGTGTCACAAAAAAGTAGTACTACAGATTCAGACATGAATGTGTCAACCATCTAAGAAAAAATTCTGGAGAAGATCCTTGACTGCAATATTTTTACAGCAGACGTAGGAATTTTAGAATTAATGTACCATGAAATTAGCTACCGTGAACAATAGAAACTAGGATTGCAATATCAATCTTGTAAAGTAATAGAAAATGAATAAAAACCATTGATAGTGGAGACTTTATATGGTGAGTAATAAGGAGGAAATTCCCAAGTCTTTTTCTATCTATATTGAATACTACTTTTATGCTTTTTTTCCTTTCATGAAGAATGCATCAATAGGTCTCACACAAACTATTAGGCATTCACAAAATATTGTATATACTGTCACACTACAACATCCAGAACACTTGTGCAGGAAGCCACATGTAAGGCCGTATGTGCAATAAGAGGAAGGGCATGGAGCATAAATGACAAGTTGAGGATGGTGGGTAAGCCTTGACAAAGGAAACGTGGATGGTTATATATGACAAGAGAGAAAGGGCAGAACGTATGGTATAGGCCGTTACCATTCTGCAATATTGACATAGGCTCTCCAATCAGTTTTCTGTGATGAAGCCTTATAGACATCCTCTGTTGCTGTGCCAAGTGGGGACGAATTCTGTGTGTAGTCCAAGGGATGTATTTGAGGAATTTTATAAAGTTGTAAAATGAAGATGTGTGGCTGGATCTTACATATGGGCGAGGGGAGGCCACTCCCTGTCTTGTACAGACATGCGATCCGAGGAACCTGATGTAAAACTTCTGTGCTATTGTCACATGAGGACAGCACAGAGATCTGCATAATATGGAGGGCACTTAGCACGACGTCACTGTGCTCTCTACATACTTCCCCTCTTTCACATAGTGCAAGTGCTTTCCACTTACCGCAGCATGCATGACAGGTCGTTGCACCCTCGCAAATCATAACGATACAGATCCGTGGCAGAAACCTGATGGACACGCATGCGCAGGAACACAATGCGGCTGTTTAGCCCACGCAGAGTGCATTAAACGACCTCATTGCGTAATTCTGGATCATAGCTATTATTCTTGTGTTCCCAATGCAAATACTTTCTACAAGTTCAAGTAAATTGGGTTTACCTACTTCTAAGACATCATTTCATATATATGTAAATTTATTCAAATGTATTTTTCAATGTTGTTCACGCAGTTTACTTTAGTGCACAGAAACATGAAAAGTTGAAGAACACTGACTTGGTTTGCAGGTGCTGTGGAACAATGGTTTGTTGCCAGCCTGAGTGGCTGTGTAGGTGGTATTTCTGCTTTTGTGATGACAGTAATAGCTGGTCCAAAGCCAGATCGTTCCTGGTGCTTGATTATAGTCAAACAGTGCTGTTTTGTTCTCCTGCAAAGAAAAGGGGAGCTATGTATCTTTGACTACAGCACACTGTCTTCTATGTGTCTTATATGTGGTCATCAGGAATCAGAAGTGGGATGAAGAACTCTAATATGTAACGTAGGTCACCGCCCCAGCAATATCTAGGTTCCAGCTCTTCACATTTATTTTCCCTTTTACACTGGGCTATAAGAAAACTACACGAAAACCGTTTTCATTTTAATTATTTGTTATTAAAAGCCTTAATTGAACAATTATAATCAGATAAATATTCAACAAGCAGATGCAGCATCTGTATGCAGGGCCTTCTGTAGCAGCTGAGGTGCTCGAAGCCATCCGAGGCATCCGCAGAATTGCACCGAGCGCAGTTTATAAACACCTGCCACCGACAGCTTAGTGCTGTCACTCTCCAGGCTTGCATTGAGACAACGACTCTGGGGTGAGAGCCATTGTCTCAGTCTACCATAAGGAGCACCAACAGTAGTAGGTCGAACGTACGCATTCGCCCGCCGTGCCAATTTTCGTAGCCCTGGATCAGGCCCATTGTCTCAGTCTACCATAAGGAGCACCAACAGATGTGAGACAGTCATGGATGAGTGACTGCTTTACACCTGCTGCTATTATTTCCCAGCAGCTTTAAATTAAGATTCAGAGCCAAAGCTTGCTCCTAAAGTACATCATTGGTGTGTGACAGCCCTGTATATGATGCTTCTGGGAAATATTAGCAGCAGGGGTCAGCTGCAGTCATTCTCCATGTGCTCAGATAGTTATCGCCAACACTCGACACTACTACTATCTGGCAGCCATGGCCGGCACTACTGCTAGCACTAACCAAAATGTTACCGACACAGGTTGCCAGAGGCCAAACTACCACTGTGCACCCCCGCTGTCCTCCTGATTCACCATCACATAGGCAGAGCAATAGTGGCGATTATTTTCTATGAAAAGTTAATACAGTACAATACAGTCAAACAGCCAGGATGATTAAATGCACAAAGATAAGCCAGGACTCCCATACCCGCAGCCTCACCTAACCCAAACCCTCCCCTTCTAACCCACCCCTTTCATTACCCTAACCCTTCCTTCCCCACAGCCTAAACCTAAAAGTCCCAGGAGAGTGTTGCTCACCTCTCTGGCTTCTGGTTGGTGCAGTGGGTGCTATATATCTTTTGGCTGTGTCTGCTTCTAAAAGATAGCATTCACTGTGGCAACTGCCACCGATTCACTATAGTACCCGTTCTCAATAGGTATATTCATAATCCACATGATTGCAACACTGATACAGCCACAATTCAGCTGTCGGCTATATCAGAGTCGAAAATCGCCCAGTTGCAAGAACAGGCAGAATACAGAGCTTTGATGATGTACTTTGTGTCATCAAGACCTGCCATAGCAGCACTATGCCTCACAACATTGATAGATAGTGATTTAATACAAATCACTGCCTCAAGTCCAGCCTCCTGTCTATTAATGCTGTGACCCATATAAGGATAGAGCTGTGTAACATAGTAATTTCTGGCATTGAGCCTGCTGTGGCCAAATGAGGGAAGTTTGCCTGCTATCGCGGAATTCCAGGAGTTAATAAAATAAAATAAACCTATCCTTTTAGTTAAACGAAACTAACATTTCATCATTTTCTTTAAGCATTAACCCTTTATCCAGGACCATATTACAGCGATAAATCAAAACATTTGATCTTATAAACAACTAAAGAAAAACAACTGTAAGATAAACACCCATGCCTTTTATTGAGTATGATTGCTGTGTTAAATACAACATATGGACATCTTTTTTGCCAGCCTGTGATTCAGAATCAAGCTGTTACATTGATTTGCACATTTGGCATAATCAGAGAAATAAACTTTACATGATACAACTGCGTAAAGTTAGTAAACAAGTTTTGAAGGGAGAAATATATCAGAGATCACTGTGCTTGCTGTGGATGGGTTTTTTTCCGATACTGGAAGAAATACTGTCAGGGTCAGGTCCTGCTTTTTAACTTCTGTTCTAAATTTGCTGAGGTCTAAAAAGGTAACTATTTCTGCCAGAGAAAAAGAACAAAGTTCTATTAATGTTACAGTATGTAGGTCAAAAAGCATAGTTTATGAAGACTGAAGGCAACATTTCCAAAAGTTTAGAACCTCATCCAGACTACAGATTCCTTCCATGTGGGTGAACTGCTGCTCTTACTCCAGAGACTTACAATCCCTGACCCCTGTCTTATTACTTCTGTGCCATCCACAGGTAAAATGGAGAGGGCACTTAGCTCACCCTCACTGTCACATTAAATACTTCCCTGCTGCCACAGAGAAAAATCAATCTCTGCATCCTTCCGCATCTCACCATCGGAAATGCTCACAGTACGCAATGCTGGATCCAGATCTGTACTGGGAATGTGAAGGGCAAAGTCGCAAAATGCAGGCGTTTTTCGGTCCTATCAATTAGAAAATTCCCCCCTTTGCAGATGTCTCCATATGGTACTAAGTAACTACTTTTTCTTGCAGGACATAACAATTGGGGAAAGAAAATGAATTCTAAAGTCTAAAATAAAATTTTCATGTATAATCCATATAGATTAAATGTATTGTTCAGTGTCACCCTAACATTTAACTACAGCTATAGCAAGCAGCAAAATATTACCTTTATACTACACATATTTATAACTCCTCCTACAGCGCCAGAAAGCTGATAATACTAATAATTACACTACTGACCCAGTTCATTTCAGAAAGGCAAATTGACCTAGAGATATGTTCTTTTACACCTCATGTGGAGTTGGATGCATTTGCATCCATAGCATCCAAATTCACTGGGTACAGCAACGGGTTTATATTTAATATATGTGTAACTCAGCAGAGTGTGTGAGCATTCATTTAAAGATATGTTCAAAGGACTTCAAGCTACTCTTTAACTTCAAATGCTGATGTCTGCATTAAGTCTGTCTGCACTGGCTTTCCTTGATTTGCAAGAAAGAACAGAAAGACACTAATGTGAGGTGGTTGAGATTAACTCCCTCCCTCAGTATAAAGAGATATATTGTATATTGTAGTTACAGCGGCCGTATGCGTGAGATCAGCAGTTTTGCAGATCTGCGCATGCGCCGGGCAGATGTTGTTCCTTAGGATTGGGCGCCTCTAACTGTTGCGTAGTTATGGTTGAGGGGGAATGCCTCGCCGTAACTATGCAAAAGTTAGGCCAGGAAAGTGGGGAGATAAGGTAAGGTAATGAGGGCGGGTTTGGCCACTTACGCTCCTGTGGCCGGCGTGTATACACACTGTCACGCCGGCTGACGTTAGGGTTGCCTTCAGCCGGTGTAATAGTGTGTAATTACGCCGGCCACAGGGGGGTATCGGGGGGAGTGCATGCCATTAGTATGCACAGCGCATCGGCGTAGTTCTGGATCATGCCCAAAGTGCATAAGTGGGCTGTTTGGTGGGAAGGGGGCATGCGCCCTCCAGATGTTGTTAGTTTTATGTGAGTCCCATCATACAGAACTTAGTTCCATATGATGGTATTTAAGAAGAAAGTGTCTGTGCTTCCCCTCTGCATGCCAAGGTGGCATTATAACTGTACAGTGTGGTTGTTATCACCCACTAACAAGCAGATCAGCGGTCGAACGGACCTCTGATCTGCTCGTGTGACTTAAGGCTGCCTAATATAAGTCTAATAATAAATTGCACTTCCTTAACAAGATACTTATCTGATTTAGCAATTGTGAACATGATAACTAAAATGTAGTAATCTTGATTATCCAGTTGCCAGAATGCCACGTCATTAACAAAAGTACAACCTTATATTACTGTTTTGCAAAGGTGAAAATGACATTGGACTCAAATTTACATGAACCTTTATACAGAGGCCTGCCTCCTGTGACATCCTTTCCTTTCTTGTATAGAAAGAAATGAAATAAAGGAAGGATAGTTTTCATTTATGGGCCCCTCACCATAGAAAATAAGTGGAAAGCATATAAAAGAGAGAAGGCAGATTTCAAAGCACGTGACGGCACTACTATATATTTTATCATTCATGATGTGTCAGTTGTTGTCATGTAGTTTCTATTTCTATTGTACTTATAATCAGTGGTCTGCATAGATTTAAAGTCTATTTGGTATTATACCCAAAATCTCTCCTTTCCATCTGCTTGCTGCACTGATTTTTACCACTTTATCTTATTACTTAATTTCTCCTCTATATTATATCTTCAAATTCTCTCCATATTACCTCCTGTACATTTATGTATTAGAGGGTAATTATGGTTTGGTAGTAAGTGTTGCACTTGTATTATTGTGGTGTGTGTGCTTGGTGGTGATGCAGTGTCTATTTCTGTAATGTGTGTGTATGAAGGATGTCTGTGGGGGTAGTCCTGTAATTTGTGGAGGGGAGCTATCTGTAGGTGATATCTCTGTATGTATGTGTGGGTGGGGAAGAGCTATGGGGGGTATTCCTGGAGTATGTGTGAGTGCTTGGGTGTGTTGGTCTGCAGGGAGTATGTAAGTCTGTAATGTGTGTATGGGTGCTTTCTGTCGGTTGTATTCCTGTAGTATATGTGTGAAGTGAATTTTCTGTGATATGTAAATTAGGGGCTGTCTGTCGGGGGGGGGGGGAAAAATACCTATTCCAATAAAACTTAGTAAGGGCTAATAAATATTATCTTATTAAGAAGCGATTGTAAAGTGCTCCAGTGTTATGTGGTGGTGAAAACGCAATTCCAATATATGACTTAATATCAATCTTAAAACATTGTGGGTCCCTAATAATAATTAATACACAGTGAGGTGGTCCTCTCTTACTTACGGCCCCTACTTACCTCTGAGCATCTGATGCCAGCCTGCCACCTCCTCCAGGCTGTGCCAGTGCTGCTATAGTTTGATGGCCTTACCCCCCTCTGAGCATCTGCTGCCAGCCTGCTGCCTCCTCCAGGCTGTGCCAGTGCCCCTATAGTTTGATGGCACGGCCCCTACCTTAGTTATAATAATTAAGTTAATTAAGTTAAATAAGTTGATAATTCCTACTGCACGGTTTACCAATAAATCATTGTTTATTGTTGAAATGTGTGTGTGTGTATAATGTTATAGTTATATAATGTTCTAAAGTTTTGGTTACATTTTTTATTCCTGGGAATGGATGGGTAGGGGCCCCTGTGCATTAGTTTGCCCAGGGCCTACAATTCTGTTAAGATGGCCCTGTGTGTGTATATATATGTGTGTGTGTGTGTGTGTGTGTATATGATAATATGAAATCAGGAAAGTGTATGAGTCTCCTCATTTTCCCTCACTTTTATTTCTATGGCATTTGGATGACTAAAGTTTCCACTGTTACCCCATAATTCCTCCTTTATGGTGGAGTAGAACCTCTGTGACTGTGGGATCATGTAGCATGGGATAAATCCAATCACACTGTAATATTTGCTGTGCAATCATCCACAGCAACCAAACATTTGTAATGAATATGGGCAGCCTTAAGAATTAAACAGCTCAAAACACTAATCTTACCCGTGTCCATCCTTGCTTAACAGTACTATATTCTTCTTATTAGGTGAAGAATCCCTGAAGTAACTGGGTAGAAAAAGTTGATAATATTTCCTACAACAAGCATTGAAAACAAGATTGTAAAAGTATAAACCAGACACAATATTTCCAGTTACTTTTATCGTATAAAGGAAGACCATAATTATATATAAACCTTGTACTTTGCTCAGTCTAAAGAGTAAGCAAGAAGTTTGAGTTACAACAACACAGGTCATATTAAAGTTAAACATCCAATAAGCAATATATACAATTAACCAATATATTTAACATATGTGCATTATGTCAATTTGGGGTCTTTTTTAGAAAGGAGAAAGAGAACAAAAAGTAATAGGAAAACCACTGTTTTTTTTGCAAAGAACAACCCAGCTTATCTCAGGATAGCAATCCTATTGTAAACAATTTACACGTCTTACATGTCGCTGCCAGAACAACTTCTCCGAAAACATTGGCAACATGAGGTTTTATAACGGACAATTAAAATTGTGAAGGTGCTCTCTCCTAAAGTACCAGAGCAGACTGTAGTAGTGCTAACAATAAGTGCAACACACTTATAGGAATATGTTAAGTAACATGAGGTTTTGTGTCTTCTGTATGTGCTCAGAAGAGAAAAAGTCTGAAGTTGCTGTCATTGTTGGAGAATCAGCCCACAGAGGAATGTCAGGGACATGTACTGTACATGGTCATGTATGTGGAAGCTACAAGTTGTGATCAGCGGGAAATCTGGCTACAATGTGGTTTTGCTTTAGAGGGGTTCTGCTTCAGTAGTCTTCATTGGGGTAGATCCAGAACTACGTTTACGATCCGTTTCAACATGTAATGTATTTATGCTATCGTATTTACTATGCACTCCCCTCCGCACTCCCCTCGGTCGGACGTACTTTTGCCATCTTACGCCGCTAAGCACGCCCATACTGTACGATTTAAATGCCTCATCCTGCCTTTGAAGTGTAATTACGGGAGACGTATGTTGGGCACGCTACAAATACGTGAAAGTCCCTTACGCTATGAGTTACGTGGCATAACATCTGCCCCACGCATGCACAGTGTAAATTCACTTGTGGATGTTGTTCTGGATCTGCCCCATGTATATAAAATAGATAGATAGATAGATAGATAGATAGATAGATAGATAGATAGATAGATAGATAGATAAATAGATAGATAGATACATAGATAGATGTGTCAGGCTCCTTTCCTTCTGCTGTCCCTCTGGAGGTCCCTGCGTCTTCAGGCTCTCTCCCCCACAGCCCTGTCTCCGGCTGTCTCCCCGCGGTGCGCGCTGCACAATGACGTTGTGGTGACCTTAGGTCACGCAACGTCTTTGTGCAGCGTGCGACGCGAGGGAGAGAGCCAGAGGCACAGCTGTGGTGGAGAGATCCTGACACAGACGCAGGGACCGCCGGAGGGACAGCAAAGGTAAGTTCAATGTAGCAACCAGGCTGAGGGATATTGGGGAAGCTGGACACATGCTAAGGGATACTAAGGGGAGCTGGACACATGCTGAGGGATACTGGGGGGAGCTGGACACATGCTGAGGGATACTGGATGGAGCTGGACAAATGATGAGGGATATTGGGGGAGCTGGACACATGCTGAGGGATACTGGGGGGAGCTGGACACATGCTGAGGGATACTGGGGGGAGCTGGACACATGCTGAGGGATACTGGGGCGCTGGACACATGATGAGAGATATTGGGGGGAGCTGGACACATGATGAGGGATTTTTTTATTTTTTTTTAAATTTACCAGTAGCTGCTGCATTTCCCACCCTAGGCTTATACTCGAGTCAATAAGTTTTCCCAGTTTTTTGTAGTAAAATTAGGTGCCTCGGCTTATATTCGGGTCGGCTTATACTCAAGTATATATGGTCTGTCTGTCTGTCTGTCATAGATATCCCATGCACTGACTGTGGAAAAAGGGGCTCACCTTTCACACCAAAATCCCAGGTCCTACATGGGATAATGAACACGAGTGTTACCAGTGTTGAATCTATTACCACAGCACTTTTGTCCTGGGTAAATCCCTGGTTGTTGCCTTTCACATTGGACCCATGTCTGCAGAGGCAGAGTAATTCCCATCCCCCGATTTATACACTTTTAAAGGAACCTGGGTTAAATAACTTGGGAACACCCATTCACACTGCAGTTTATCTGGGTCCAACCCGGGAATAACCCTAGTAGCGACCAGGGTCGGGTTGATCCATTCACACCAACACACAACCAGGGTTATTCCCGGGACCATGCCTTGATGTGAAAGGTGTATAAGTGAAAACACATCTTTAAATGTAATATGTAGAAAATAATACAGAGACTCAAAATGACAACACAAAAGTAGAATAAAGCATCAATCATTTTACATTATCATTTTACCATTCATGAAATGGTAATTTCTTGCTATATTTTCTAGCCTTGTATTTTTCCTTAATTGTTTGAGCCTGAATTCATTTGGGTTTTTTTTTTAATGAAAACTCTCACAATGACTAAAGGAAATATTTCGGTAAAAATAGCGAGCAGCTTAGGTTAAGGATAAAAGTTAAATTTGCATAAAAGAGTGGTCTAATTTTTTCACAACATGAAAGAAACGTTGGAAGAGCTGTGAGTTCACAGATTAGAGGACTTGCGACAATTATTCACAGGGGCTAATTAGATGAGTTCAAACAGTCTGTTTGATCCTTTTTGAACATACAAAACATTACTGCTTAATTGTAATATTTTGCACCAAAAGGTATTTATGCAAGTCTGATATTACAGCTTAGTTTTAACTTGAAATGACCGCAGCATTAAGAAATGATTTTAAAATTGGTAGAATCATAAATAAGGAATAATGAAAATATTTTGAAGTGTTAAAGTACTTAGACATTACTAGTGCTGGTTTGTTTTATACAAAGGTTTGGAGATAGATGAACTGATCAAACAAGCAGTGCCAGTTCATTAGTTTTAGGGGTAACTTACTGTGTGAAGTTTTAAAATCTAATGATAACAGTTATATCAGTTCTGCTTTCTTCAGATTGACAAATATGACATAATAAGATTTTGAAAGCATTTTTGTGACATCTGTAGCACAAATAAAGTTTAAAAATTGTAAGCGCCATATAACCTGTTAATAAATGAAGATACTAGTTTCAAGTTTGTTGATCTACAAGCAATACAGTTTATCTAGTTCTAAATTTTAATTATTTTCTATAATAAATTGCGTATTGTTCCTAGTGTCTTATGTAGAAAATAATAATAATCTAAAGTCCACTGACAGAAATGCTGCCATTGCACTTTATAATCCCCATCAACACAGATCATTTGCACTGATACCCTAAGTGTGCTTCCATATCTGTGCAGAAGAGCAGAGCAGGATACTGGAGGGTTGGTTTATCTTACTGAGTCCCTTCACAACTTTTACTATAGGACCAGTTACAGAACATTCCACCTATAAATATTCATGTAGAGTATTTCATCTTTTCTGTTTGTATGTTTTAAATTATATATATATAGAGATGGGTTTTAATACATGGCCTACAAGTCAGGATCATAGCGGTGAGTTCTATGCAGGTAAATCATGGCAACTGCAAACACCGGTGCCCGCAAATTGCTGGATAGGGGGACCAAATTATGTTCCCATCCATCTGGCACAGAGCAGAACAGCTACCCGATTTGTACCAGCACTGAAACAGTCTGGGCATCTACATACAGTGGTATCTATTGTGCAGTCCTGCGTTCTGTTTGAATGCTTTGAATAAAGGAGGGTGCCCACACCCACCCCCTGTGGTGCCTGGATGCAGCTGCAAAAGCAAAAAAAAATGTCATGCTTTACTAAACAAAAAACGGTTCCACTTCCATTTGAAAACTTTTCTCAGGATCAGTTATCCCAGAATTCTACTTTTCTGGGAGGGATAGTTCTATGGGGGGATGAGGTGTGTCTAGCTAACTGCTTATAATGCTGGGCATATAATAAATCTTTATATGGTAATCCAACAAAAACTCAGGTAAGCAACTTACCAACTAATAGAAGGTCTGCAATTTACCAACTAATAGATGGTCTGCAACTGACCAACTAATAGAAGGACTGCAACTGACCAACTAATAGAAGGACTGCAACTGACCAACTAATAGAAGGTCTGCAACTGACCAACTAATAGAAGGACTGCAACTGACCAACTAATAGAAGGTTTGCAACTGATCAACTAATAGGACTGCAACTGACCAACTAATAGAAGGTCTGCAACTGACCAACTAATAGAAGGTTTGTAACTGATCAACTAATAGAAGGACTGCAACTGACCAACTAATAGAAGGACTGCAACTGACCAGTCCATCTGGTGAATGAGTGCCATTTGGCGTGTTTTAACAGTGTTGGAAAAATCACGTCATGTCCAAACACTACATACATAGAACATGCAGTGTATGACTGGTTTAATCCTACATTATGAAACTTAAGATGTGCATATACTCATCAAGCAATTATTAGATAAGTTCATTAATCAATATTTACTAAAGCAACCTAGACACACCTTTATTTTATTTACAATATAAATAAAGCAAGATGCTTCCTGATGTGTTTTCCCACCAGGTAAACTGTTGCCCTTTGTTTGTATGTATTGTTTTATTGTGGTTCCAAGACATCAAAACAATCCCAAGGTTCTGTACAAAGTTCTGGACACAGTGTACAAACACATGTTTTATCATACAGAAGATGGGGGAAGAAAAGAAGAGAGAGTAACTGATAGGCCACAGTACCAAAATACTGCATCGCAGCAAACATGCTATATCATATGCACTATTAAACTGTCATATCCAATGGTTGCTTTGTGTACTTTAATGTGAATTACTGGACAGTGTGTATGAGGTACTACATCGGTAGAGTAGTTTAAAGTAACAGTAATGCTGGGTATACACTGGAGGGTTTTCTGACGATTATCCAACATCTTACAAGAGAGTACTGACATGGGACCATATTAGCAGATCCGTTTTCATGTGACGTAGCGTGCGTATTTTTAGATATGGTTTAACTGCTCATGCGTAGCAACTTTATTTACGTAAGTAACGTAGAATATACGCACGTAAGTGCTTTAGGCAAGGACATGTGAATCGCACTTGGGAGCAAACGTACGGAGGGGCAGGATTGAGATACATACCTGAAAAGTTATGTAAAAGAGGGTGGGAGGAGGCATTTATAGTATATGAGGGCGCGGCTACATAGAATCACACATACGGCATACATATATACACGTAAGTACACATGTAAAGTTAGAGGTGGTCTATGGAGGTGTAAGTCTACAATTGCACGGCCGTGAGAGGGGAGTGTCTTGGGTGTTGGTGGGTGTTGGCTTGCTACATGCGTGCGCATAATTGCGTACTTTTAAAAAACGGATCTGCCCAAGTACTGAATCGTTTTGCTGTGGAAAGTAAAAATTATAAAGTGAAGAAGTGGGACTAATTACAGTAACAATTTCAGTTCATAACAAATAATCCTAGTTTATGAAACATTAACAGTAAGAAGGAAGGGGAAGATATGATTGAGGGCAAAGAAAGTGTTATATTCTAAAAAAAAAATCCTGAATCCATAAAGAATTCAGTCATTGATGGCTGACAACAGGGGACAAGAGATATGAAGAAAAATGAATAAATAAAATTGTGTGTTGACAGTGCATACTGGTTGTAGAACAAGTTGATGAGATCACTCAAACAAAATATAAATTATAGACTTTGCAAGAAAAAAGGGTGGTATTGAAGGTGGCAAAGAGGTTGAAAAGTAGGAGACATTAAACTTTTGTGAGTATTGTATTAATAGAATGGGGAGACCCAGATTAAAGTGTACCAAGCAAAAAGCAAGAAACAAGACTAAAGCTGGCCATACACTAGAGCGATTATCATCCCGATCACCCAATTATCTGGTGATTTGGCAAATATTAGCTATAGTTAGTGGCCAGGATTAATTTCTCAAACGCCAAATAAACGCTCTGATACGATTATTTGGTATTTTAACATGTTTGATTTATATTGGGAGCAAGCTCCTGATATATTAAGGGAGCCAATCAGCTATCTGAAAGGCTCCCTATTCTTCAAAGGTGCTGCTGCAGATCTATGTAATATATATACATATATATAAAAAATGACCGCGCTGCTAGATTTGATAGAGATAGTATGGCAAAATAAATAAATTAATATACATAAGAATTGTCCCAGCAGCTGTAGAAAAGGGAGAGGTGGTCCC
Source organism: Limnodynastes dumerilii (assembly GCA_011038615.1). Classification (NCBI taxonomy): domain Eukaryota; kingdom Metazoa; phylum Chordata; class Amphibia; order Anura; family Limnodynastidae; genus Limnodynastes; species Limnodynastes dumerilii. Next base: position 46,984 of record WWET01004210.1, read on the forward strand.
GCAATAAATACAAACTAAAAACGAACAAAACAGCGCTTAGGATAAAGATATGTATATAACAAATTCACATTTAATAAAAATAATAAATTAAAATACAGATAATAAACAATAATGTGAGCCTTATGTGTCTGTTAGTTGTTGATCAGACAACTACAGACTTATAGGAAAAAACAATTGCCTCAAAGGTGAATAAAAGTCAACACTGTTCAATCCTCTCCTTTAATAAGGAGAAGGTATAAGGTGCCTTTTGAGACCTCTAGCTAGTAGGGTAATTAAAATACAAAATCCTTTTCTCGCAATGGTGGCCGACAAAGGTGTCAGGAGCCCTTGAAGATAGAAATATACAAATATATGTGTAGGGCAGTCAGCTGTACGTGATGGAAAATAATCCAACTGGATAAGTACAGAGTATTAGCCTCTTACTTTCTTTAGCAAGACCAGGGAATGGTCAATAATCCTCAGTATGTAGATGGTATTCAGGACTTGAGGGAAAAGCACTTAGGCAGAGATGGATAATGCAGTATTACCGGTAATAGAAAGGTTTACCTCATGTCCTGCCAGTACGTCTGCTCAGTCCATAGCGGTCAGCGGGAGCTGTGTCAGAAATGTCACACATACACAGCCGCAGCTAACCGCGGCTGCAGCCAAAGATACTAGTAGCCTCAAGCGGGTAGTGTGGTCTAGTGCGGCAGTGCTCCGGTAATATGCCTCCGGCTGCTCACGGCTCCTGCCGGGTTTGTGGATGTCTGGTCAGGCGGGAGGCAGGGGGATCCAGCACCGTCCTCTATGTGGCTGATTGGAGGCAAAAAGGTGAATAGTTTGCTATAATTAGCTAGCCAGTGTCAATTCTGGTTTTACGTCCCGACCTAACATCAGCTGGAATGCTTGTGCAGGGTCAGAGACAAATCTCACATCAAATGTAAACCTTGACGCGTTTCTTCATCCCCTAGGATGATTTCATCATCTACGATTATCGGCCACAGCAGGAGTGGTGTATGGTGCCGATAACAGGACATATCCTTGGCTGGAAACCCCATGCTGGGATCGATAATCGATCCAGTGTATGTCCAGCTTAAGGGGCAGCCATATTTTTAGCAAGAAAAGGTAGCGATGAGGGAGATAAGTGTGTCTGCTAAGAAAGAGATAGTGGACATTGTGTATCATTTGTAAATAATAGAAACCAAGTTAATTGAGGTCAAGGGCTAGATTTACTAAACTACAGAAAAAGGAAAAGTGGGGATGTTGCTCCTAGCAAACAATCAGATTCTAGCTCTCTCTTTCCTATAAAATACTAGAGACTGTCGCCAGAATCTATGGGCAACATCTCCATTTTTCCACAATTTAGTAAATCTAGTCCCAAGTGTCCCAACAGATGCATCTGTTTGAATTAGCCAATATTATATAACATAAAAATGGTTAATCTATTTGGGAAAACATAAGGAAATTGCATTTAGTATAAGTGTGTTCTAAAGTATAAGACACTTTATGGATCCAATTAAAGTTATTCAAACAGACACAGGAGTGTTTGCAATGTGAGAAATGCGAAGAGTCATGGAACTAAATATCACTGATAAGTCAGTGATAAATACCTACGTAGGTAAATCAGGTCATATTGGTACAAGGTTGAAGAGCTGTGTTTTATGAAGTGATTCATTTAAAGTTAACTTGTAAGATAAGAGAAAGTGACCTCAGTCATTTCTTTAGATTTAAGTTCATGAATTAAATGTATACACAAGCTGGTGTTTCACATTCTTTAAGCATACTGTTGCTACAACATTGAAAACATAAAGGACAGACATGTGAGTGTATATTACTCCAAAAATGTTTCATGTACATATGATACTCAATTAGCATGACTGAATAAGCAGAGGCACTAATGAAGCACATCTCTCATAAAATGAGCCTATATCCAGTGTATATACTTAACGCCCCAAAGGCCTCTGCTCAGTACAGCAGAACAATTTGGGAATTCGGTTCCCCTTTTATAATTACTGTTATATATATATACACACCAACAAAGACTGGACGGCACTCACTGTCTTAATAAAGTACAATACATATGAAAAGCGTTTCAGTTTAATGAACTTTCTTCGGGGAATACAAAATAGAAAGAAAGTACAACATTTAAAGTTTACCTCATGCAAGAAAGAGAACCTCCCCCCGACGCATCCCGGCAAACAACGTGACCACCCCCGGTGCCCCTATGTGGAAGCAGACATGCGGGTGTACATTAGTTTGCCAAGGATACGTGACATAAAGCGCTATGATACACAATATGTTCAGCGCTAAACCATAGTGAAATACATAAAAGAACATTACAGATAAAGCAATGCTGTGATGAAAGTAAAAAAAAAAAAACATAACAATATTTCAACTTATACCCCTTTCAACTCACCA
>WWET01004210.1:49519-82046 GCA_011038615.1 Limnodynastes dumerilii
TTGTTTACCGTTGCTCTGGCAACACTTGTTGCCAGAGCAATAGTAAAAAAAATTACACCAATCAAGTGCGTTAGGTGCTACCCGGGTTGAAAAACCCGGGTAGCACCTTTCACACTGCACCCCTACCCGTGTCGGACCCGGAATAACCCTTCTTTTTACCCGGGTTGAATTCCCGGGTCTTCTGACACGGGTCCACCGGAAGTACCCCTTTCACATCTCCACGAAATACCCGGGATTTTGCCGAGACCCGGGTTTTTGGCGAAAATCCCGGGTATTTCATGGTGATGTGAAAGGGGTATTATTGTATTGTTCTAAACCCACAGGCATCACAGCATTGGTTTTATCTGTAATGTCCTTTTAGTAATGTCACCCCACAGGACAGGTTAGTCCATATCGAGCGTCTTAGGGTCAGGCTGCGGGGAGGGGTGTCTTAGGGTTAGACTGTGGGGAGGGGAGTCTTAGGGTCGGGCTACAGGGAAGGGAGTCTTAGGGTCAAGCGGTGGGGAAGGGAGTCTTAGGGTCAGGCTGCATAGAAGGGAGTCTTAGGGTTAGGCTGCGGGGAAGGGAGTCTTAGGGTTAGGCTGCGGGGAAGGGAGTCTTAGGGTCAGGCTGCATAGAAGGGAGTCTTAGGGTTAAGCTGCGGGGAAGGAAGTCTTAGGGTTAGGCTCTGGGGAAGGGAGTAAGACTGCAGGAAAGCGAGGGTTAGAGTTAGGGTAATGGAAGCGGAGGGTTAGGGGGGTTTGGGTTAAGGATTGGTGTTAGATAAATACTTACCACTCTCCGCTGTGGATTTGTCCCGGGGATCTTCAATTGCTTGTCCTCTTCGGGGCAGGAGCAATCAATTACAGAACTACTTCGAAACTGCCTGGTCGAAAACAGCACTTTCGCAAAAGGGCCGTTCTTACCACCGACGCACACCCGAAAATCAGGATAGTATATAAGGACTTAACCAAGCCACTTGTATTAAACATGTAAACAAATCCTTTTGCTGATAAAAGGGGGTATGTATATTGCCACAATATACCATATATTAAATGTTTTTTACTCTTATTAATTGAAGATTATTTCCATTATCAACTATTCCAACTCTCCAGTATCATCAGACAATGCAGTATCATTATGGGGAAATATATTATTCACAAACAGTCATGATTTTTTTCACAGCTCATTTTATATAATTACGCATCAGATCTCAGTGCATACGGAGATGATTCCTGCATGTGCACACCTACGTACGTGCGAGAATATGCAATGTGGGCAAGGGAAGGCATTTAAATTGTACAGTATGGGCTGGCTCAGACTCTTCCGTATGTCTGAGCGCAACGTCCGCACAATGATACGCACAGAGAAGTAAAGGTAGGGCTTCGTTCACGGACGTCAGCTAAATTCCGTAAGTGAGAGTCATGGGAGTTCATCAGCCACCAATGTCGGATTTTTGCTACTCCGTGTGTACGGAAAGCACTCTTAAGCCTGAACACGGGCCTATAATTCTGTAGAATCATGATGATCACAAATGTTGGGATAAAAAAAGACATCTGTGTGGAACCTATGTGTAACTGTTACATTGAAACATAGCTTATGCTTGTGTATACCAGAAGTTATATTTATCTGTTTTGTCGTTCTGCCATATTTGGATGATGTCAGCTACAAGCAGCAGATGGAAAAGAAGAAAATTACAGAAATAAATCTGAGGATTTCACTAATTCCATTAGTAGTTTCAGCTTGGCTATAATGCTTATCAGTATCATCATGTGTCCTTCTATGGCTTTTTTTAGTTTATTGTAATCAAAATGTTCTGTTTATCAGGATTAACTACAGAAATCTTGCACGTCATCAAAAATAATTTCAGAACACAGTGATCATGAGAGTTGATTTTTATTTACACAGTGGTAGATGTGGGATATATAAACCCTTCAGATTTGGAATGTGAGTATATTCCAGACTCCAGGGAACTGGAGAAAGAATGTCTGAGTTCTGCTTCCATCAACTCCCATAAAATAACAATGAACATAGGACATAGTGTCATAATTGGGCCCATTTGGGGATATGAATTTATACTGTATTAAAGAGGAACAATCTCAAGAATTCCTACAAGACAAATAAAATGTCAGAGGGTAAGTGTTAATCCATTTTTCCATATTTTTTATTTTGATATTGTATATATGTATCAGTTGATTGATATATATGAGATACATACATAGTATATGGCATAGATTGAATTGTTGGAACACAGACAAAATGGTCTGTAAATATTTCCTGAGTTCCTGTAGCTGGCATTCTGTAATACTACCAGTGGCTGGATCACAATGCTAGTTGATAGGGATTAGCTACAATGTTGATTAAGTCTGGAAGTGATTTTGGATCCACACACAGCTACTTAGGCCTAAAATATCCATACTAGTTTTCTCATAATGAATGTATGGTGGACATTAGATTGCAACAATTTAATTTGTGGTAAAAACACCAGCAATAACAATGTTAAATGCTTTCATTGAACCAAAGCCCTTCTGTAAAGTCCTCACCATGGAATTATCATACACACAATTAACCTATTGTTTTGTATGCGATAGTCATTTAAATAATGATATTTATTCTTTAGTGAGGGCTAAAACTACTCATGGACTGCTCATCAATTCATTGTGTTCCTTATTTCATGTTTTTCTTTTGGTTCTCTATAAGGATAAAATTCCTCTTGTCATCTGCATCAGGGAGAAAGTGAAACAAGTAACAATAGCATGGCAGTGTGACATTAAATGTTGCATATTAATGACATGTGCTGGAAAGCTTTGATGGTCACATTATCATTTATGCACATGGAAAAACACTTGTTGGTGCTGTTATCCCCAGTAATTGGGGCGAAGGAGGACAGGGCTAACTATCACCAGGTACTTGATAGTACAATTGCCTGTCTATAGGGATCGCAATCCCTAAGAAAGATAAGGAGAGAAGAGGAAAGCTTTTCTCTTCTTACTCTGATGCTGTGGATGTAGTAAACAAGGGGCACATGGGAGAGAATATAAATACAATACAGTCTTCCTCATATTTTTATTCTCTAGAAGCCACGTGTGTATAAGAGTAATTTTAACCTATTTACAAAAGCTGTTTTTAGGGCACACAATTATTAAGTTCCATCACTGAGTACATTCAATTCTTCATCTAAAACCAAATTGGTATACCAAAAGTTAAGTATTATTTTTTTGTTTTATAGCTGTAAACAGGCCTGGTGGAAAGTAGTAAGTCTGGCACTTGTTGCAGAAGGGTGCCACACTTACCATGGCATCCGGGTTGCCCAAACAAAATATGTATATCTTGGGCTTTTCAGGATACCCCCATGTGAAGCCTCAAATATGAAAACATTAACTTAAGCAATAGTGTAGAAAATAGATGGGGCCAGATTTGGAGTTGTGGGAATGGAAAAGTGGACATGTTGCCCATAGCAACCAGATTCTAGATGACATTCTCTAATATGTAATAGGAAAGTGAGAGCTAGAATCTGATTGGCTGCTATGGACAACATCTCCACTTTTCCAATCCGGCAGCTTAGTAAATCTGGCCCATGGACATTAAATATGAGCTCATTTTCCCTTTGTGTGTGTATCTAGCATTTTTTATTTAGTTGTTTTTTTCTTGTTTTTTATAAATAATAGTATGTCACCAGATTTCATCATGTCATTTTGTATCACAGCTGGTTCACAAATATGTTTGTTTGGGATGCTTTAAAAAAAGTTAGTGTAATGAACCTATCTAAAGGTCAATAACATATGAACTGTTAAACTCAAAGAACCGCTCCGTTGCAACCCAAACTTTTGAGTTTGCAATTGTTGCAGTTGACACAGGTGAGACAAGTGTCCTAAAGGTCAATCACCTCTGTTAGTAGAGAATTATGTGCTTAAAAGACTATAGCATATTGTATCAGATAATATAAAAAGACAGACTGTTAGCGTATTCCTAATGACATCTATGGAATTCTCAAACAACTTGAACTTTTACAACAGTTTTCCCTAACTTTATGTTTGTTGATGTTCCCATGACATCTACAGTATTATGCAGGAATCTTTTACATACAAAAACAATGCTGAAGGCAAAGTCATTTGTTGTCTGAAAAGTTTTATTCTTTAATGCCACACAAACCCCTTTATGATTAAGCAAAGCTTCAATGATGAATGGAATGTCACAGATGAAATAAAAGAAAGAGTAAATACATACTGCAATGTGGAAATGGGGCATAGAAAATATATTTAAGTGAAGGGGATCCCATATTCTAATACAATTTGGTGGAAGTTCAACAATAAAAAGTTCCTTACCAATTCATCCTATTTGTTGCTTTTTTCATTTAGTTTTTATATTCATTTAAAAATATTTCCAAATATTCATAGTGCGGGGTCCTATACTAATGAAGCAGATGTAGACTGTAAGACAGAAGCTTATGGTTAGGCTAAGGCTATAGGAGATGGTGGGTTAAGGTTAGGATTAGGCTGTGGGACATAGGGGATTGAGGTTTCACTATGAAAAGTAAAGTTGTTTTAAGCTTTTAAAAAGATTCTAAAAGCATCCTAGTCACACACATACAGTATCATCATGTTTCCCTTCCCCACTTTGTCTGAAGAGTCTTTTACTGTGTCTGCAATTATCTTTCCCTCTGTTTGCATGAACCAGCCCTAAGCAAGTTGGAGCTTGTGTGGGTGTCAAGTTATTAGCACCTGACTGGATAACCGTCACTACCTCCATTAGAAAGCTTCATACAACACCTCTTCATATAGCATAATAAGCAAACACCATGGGGCTGATCCAGGCCTGGCAGCAGAGACCTTTAGGCCCGGTACACTCATTCTTCACCCCTTTATTGATTAAATAAAAATAATAAAATATAATTATAGACTGTACAGTTTACACAGTTATTATTTGGTTTATTAAAATGTTTTTGTATAATATTTGGAGTGCTGACCTTGCTACTCTCAAACTCTGCTGCAGCCCCAATAGCTATACAAGAGGCAAACAAATAAAATGTGCAGAATGGATAGAAAAAAGGTTCAAAATAGAACAATATCAAGAGACATTAGGGAACATATATAAGGTAAAGAAGGGCTCTGGGGACAGGAAAGGGACATTAAAGGGAAGGGCTCTTCTCACGGGAGCTTACAATTTAATGATTTGTTTGTAAAAATGTATATTTAAGGCCTTCATCTGAGTGAGTCAGGGGAGGGGTAATCTGGATTTTGAAAGTAACAGAGTACTCCTGGACAAAGGCTACAGGTTCCGATCTGGGCACTGCTGATATCCTAACCCGTGGGAATAGGGGAATTCCTGAAAATAGTGGGAATTACAAATTGTGGCCAAACAAGTTCCCAGATATTTCATTTGTGGGGTAATCATTGTTCATGCAAACCCATTGATACACAATTTTTTATGGGGTGTAGTATCTAACGACGCTGGTTTGAATATCAACATTTAACTTGCCAGATCCTCAGCACCCTGTAGCTCTGACATTTACTGTGTTTGACATTACAGTAATCTTTACTCTAACCCAATTCCTAATTACTCATCATAACCCTAATTACTAGTGCCCCTTTCACACCCAAATCCAGGGTCTCCCCCGGGATAATGAACACAGCTTATAGCCATGTTGCAGCTGTTCAAACCGCAGCTACAACCCAGGTAAATCCCGGGTTGTAGCCTTTTACACTGGACATGTGTCTGCAGAGGCAGATAGTGATCCCATCCCCCAATTTACATATTTTTAATGGAACCTGGGCTGAATAACCCAGATTCCCCTTTTTAATACAGCAGCACGGGTTAGGCAACTCCGGGAATAACCCTGGTATCGGCCAGGGTTGCGGACCCAGGGCAACAGACCTGGGTTGACCCATTTACATCGACACCTGACCAGGGTTATTCCCGAGTCCATAGCTTGGTGTGAAAGGGGTAATAAAGAGAGAGAGGAAACACATTGAGGGGAGAATACAGAGAATATGTAGAACAAGAACAAGAGAAGGAAAAGAAGACAGAGACCACAGGACAGAGCCAAAAGCAGCGGAGATAGAGCAGACACACAGAGCAGACACATTGGGCAGAGAGCCAAGAGCAGGAGCAGAGACAACATATGCAAAGCAGAGGGGAGAGCCAGGATAAGCTAAACAATTAACACAAGTGAGAACAGCAGAGACAGAGTGGGGAGGACACGGGAGCAGCTGGAAAGACAAGGAGCAGAGAACAGAACTAGGAGCAGCAAGGAAGGACAGGAGCAGCTGGGAAAGCAAGGAGTGAAGGGCAGCACTGGGAGCAGCGGGAAGGACAGGAGCAGCTGGGAAAGCAAGGAGTGGAGGGCAGCACTGGGAGCAGCGGGAAGGACAAGAGCAGCTGGAAAAGCAAGGAGTGGAGGACAGCACTGGGAGCAGCGGGAAGGACAGGAGCAGCTGGGAAAGCAAGGAGTGGAGGACAGCACTGGGAGCAGCGGGAAGGACAGGAGCAGCTGGGAAGGCAAGGAGTGGAGGACAGAACTGGGAGCAGCAAGGACAGAGTAGGGTAAAACACAGAAGCAAACCAGAATGGAAGTTGCTCAATCAATTTATTATTTAAATGTTAAACAGGTGCATGAAAGGCAGGGGGTTAACCTGCTAGCCACAGAAACAAAGGGAAAAATTGCCCCAGCACACTGCCATAAACCAGTAAAAAACTATACTGTTCTATCTGTAAAATAAAACAGAAATGTTCGTTACGCATATTTGTACAAATATGAGATAAGCCACCAGCCACCGTCAAGGCCTTTCTGTATATGGTGGTCCTAACTCTAACAATGAGAGTCCCAGTATTGGGTCCCATATATATGTTTATAAATTGAGAGCCAACTTACCTAGAAGACACCCCTTAAGGTCTCCAAAATGGCTGCTGTGGATCAGCTCCCCCTGTCAGCAACTGATCCCAGACATGCCCACAAACAGAAGAGGCGAGTGCAGAAAAAACCGGTGGGACTTAGAAAAAGTGCCTAGATAAGTGCCTTACTATGACACTCGGTGAGTGTGTTTCAGGCACCTCCGGGTCGCCAACCCGGAGGCACGTTTTCCCGGCTTCCAAAGCATCCTCAACCAAATGACCAGAGGATCATGGTTTCTCTGCCTTTCAGAGAGGCTCTCACCCCCTACTGATAAGAACAGATACTACACTTGATCTTAGCCAAAAGGCCGAGAAGCGTAGTTCCTAGACTGTTATAGGACTTATAGATGTAGAGCCGTATTCAGAAGTAATTTCGTTACGCTATCTACTTTACTTTTTGCAACATAGATTGTGTATACACGGTCTTTAAGATCGCGTATACGCAATCTACGTTGCAAAAGTAACGTAGATAGCATAACGAAATTACTGCGCATGTGCAGTATTTCATATCGGTAAACTCCAGCCGCATATGCAATGCGGCTGGAGGTCTGAATACGACCCGTAGTTCCTAGACTATTATAGCACTTAAAGCACCTACATTTCTTTGAAAGGTGACTGCATACATTACCGATGTTACATAAAGATGTTTACACAAATTAATCATTAGCTGCATAAGCAGAGACTTTTTGTAATAAGATTAATAATACAAAAGTCTCTCTCTGCCTGCATACTGGTATGTAGAACAAGGATCAGCAGCTTGAGCTGTATGTTAGTGCAGAGTTCACTGAGTACATGGTGATTTGTACGGCATAATCTTCCTGCAGGAACTGTAGAGCTCAAGCAGAAGCACGCAATGTAAATAAATTACTAGAACTTTGATCCCCAGCTATAGAATACGTTTTTGAAAAAATCAGCAACGCCACCTATGGTTAAAGTCCAGTTTTTAATGTTAAAAAGGATGAAATTTTCATTTTGTGTAAAAATGATGCCAAAGGATACACAGAAATTTGACAAGTCACAGAATACAAAAGAGCATCATTGTACTTTGCAGGACAGCATATCCAGTAATGTCCAGTGTTTTAGTAAATCCAGACCTAATTTTTCCCCTCTTTTCCATGATGGCGGACCATATTTCATACGTTTGCATTTGTGAATGCCAACAGGTCAGTAAGCAATGTGCTTTATCCTGACTTACGACAATTGATACTTCTGCCAGCACCCAATAGGGTCCATATTGAATTCAAGGGTGGGTGGGACAATCTACCAGCACTCATTTGCACAAATGCTTAAACTTAGGGTAGGCTATGTGAACCTGCAGTGCAGTTATGGATCGGTACTTGGAAATTTAAATCCACTTTTTTGGTTTGCTATTTTTGAATGGATTTGGGATCACACCATTTTACCCTTTCTGCTTTTTTAGCTTTGGAACCACAATGGTTGTAAGGAATTTTCACTTGTTTCCCTTTAATTACTGACATAAACAATAGCTTGACTGCAAAAACATAACTGTAAAATATACAGAGACAAATGTGGAGCTACATGTGGGTATGAGCTCTTGTTTTAGACGTAGCCCTTTATGTTGGAAATTGCAAAAGAAGACATTGATGGGAATGCTTACATTATGCATTCAGGGGGGGGGGATGTCAATACGACCTGTGGATCAGAGAACTGTGGATAAGAGTTGTCCTACCTGCTTCACTTTAGGGCCTACTGTATATGATATATGTGTGTAGCCTTTTTACCATCCAAAGGGCTGCACATTACATTTCCTCTTTATAATTAATTCAGAGATGTGCTACAAGATATAACAAACAATTCTGAGATCAATAGAGAAAAACCAGGGAGCGCAGGCGACAACTGTAAGGGTCACTTATTTCATACCCTCCAACATGACCCCCTCCATTCGGTACATAATACTCTGCTCCTGCTCTTCCTTCCTCATCTGTGATTGCAGTCACCTGTGTTATACTAGTTATGAGCATAGAAAGGTGTGTAAGACAGGTGACTGCAATCAGAGATTAGGAAGGAAGCGCAGGAGCAGAGTATTATGTACCGAATGGAGGGGGTCATGTTGGAGGGTCTGTTATTTGCACCACTGCATGTGTTCCATTATAACGCTTTCACAAAAAATTTGTAAAGACATATTTTCCAATTGCCTCATATACTGATAAACATCATTCTCTTAAGCAAGCAAACTAAATGCATTTGCTATTTATATTATTTTGATTACATCGATAAAATCTTAATTTATCCTAATTAAAGTATAAACAATAGTCAAAAGATTTAACATGACTTATTACTGTAAAATTTAACATGACTTATTACTGTAACGTTAGAACCATATTTACAAGGATGAGGTTTCTATCCAGTAGACACTGTAGTGTCAGAAAACGATGTCTAATTCATTCAGCTTTGCTAATGTGAAATGTGCAATCTATGCAGTGATTACATAGTAATACACTGACGGGAAGGAAGAGGGGAAAAACGTATTTTTGCTGTTAGGAAATACTTAGTAGGTGGCAGGGCTGAACAGGGGGCGCCTGCCCCACCCTCAGGGTATCCGGTCAGGGTGAAAACCAGTCTCAACAACTTGATCTTGAGGCAGATGACACAAGTCAGTGTGAGCATCCGCTGCAGGCGCCACGGAGCTGCAGAGCTGTCTCTGGAGAAGAAGACAGGCGACCCCTGGGCTCTTCCCGTTTCCAACAAAGCCGGCTTAGTGACCGCGCACTAATAACCAGGGGCTGACATCTTAACCTCTGACTGCTGTCACTTGGACTCTGATGCCGCGGCAGTGGGCAGATCTTTGCATGCAGCCAATCTCCCACTGTACCCTTATCAGACCTATGCTAATAAAAGTAGCAAGCTGTACTAGAGAGGCTCCCTTTCCCCACTCTGGTTCCTATTCATTCTGGTCGGGGGAGGAGTAAGAATTCTGCCTTGTGGATTATATGACTGTCACTTCATAGCTGCATTCCAACATGAGAACTAAGACAGAAAAGTCTCCTCTGAAAGGTAGGTTTTCTAGGAGTTGGAGCTTTGGGATCTAACTATTGAACTTTTCTTCTATAAAAATTAAAAAAAGTTGTTTTATAATGGTGATTACTGAAAACAGCTAGAAGGTGTCTGTGCCACCCCCCTCCCCCCCCTGCCTTCACACCTATGGTAATATGTTCCCAAAGATAATGGAATGAGCGGAACTGGGGCATTTAACGGTGTGTTAAGGCATTACACAGCCAGGGTTTAAACTATTGTTCTCAGCGAGTAGTAAACAAATAGAAGTACAATAGCTTTTGTGCTGACCTGGCTGGAGGTTAAATAACCTGTTCCCTCTACCTGTGTGATGTCTTTAATCACTTTATTGGCTTAACATTGTCTTAAAATTATTTTAATGAGTTGAGGAGGAGATGGGCCATTGATGGATTGCCCTTCCCAGGTTGTTGATACCTGCAGAGATGACAATCTGGACTCTAGTGTTTTGTAGAATTAAAAGTATTGGCTCTTAGTTTAGTTTTGCATTAGTGTCAAGTGCATTTAAATGTTATGCAGATAGCTCATAAATATGGATTATCTTTTTAAAAAGAATAATTAATTAGGTTAAAACTCGGATCTAAAATAAACAATATGTTCTTTATCCCATCATATGATTTGTCCCCTCCGTCCACCCTCGCCTCCTCCCCTCTCATACACTGAATACTCCAAATCTTTTTGGGTCAATATTTTTTATACTATATAACTATGGTTTTTTTGTTGTATTTTTATTTGTTTTTAAATCATACTTAAAAGTGTCACAAAAAGCTATGAAAAGGTAAAGTCAACTAGTAAGTTGTTTATGTTCAAAATGGTAACGTCTAGCGTCCCCTTGTGGCTGTCTTGTGCTGTCAACATTTCCAGAGTTGAGCCTTGTAGAAAGCTGTCTATATAATCGTTATAATTATATTACTATAAAATGGTATTTCTGCTGACACTGTGCAGACTTTATTATACGTATTTGATAATCGTGATCATTGCTTTATGTACATCATGAAAACATCCAGGATAAAACATTTTACTAGATGACTTGAGGCATGTTGCTAAATAGTTCAATGGCATTGAAACATTATTTGCAAGAGTGAGTGGAAGGCTGAGCATTAGATGACACCCTCAGGCACAGGAGTGTGCAGGTTCCGGCATGGAAGTCCTCTGCTCACACCTCCCGTGGGGACTCCCTCGGTGACGGTCTATAGACATTTGCTGTGAGGGGGAGATGAGTGGGATGCTGCCATTACCTCCCACCACCATTGCGTTGGAGAGACACCTGCTAAGCGAGTGGCTCACGATACTAGCTCCATGTGTGTGCTGATACATACATAACGTCATGTGTCTTTCCGTGATGAACGATTTAATCCTTGTGCTGTGTGATTTAAGTGCTTTGCATTGGTTAGATCATCATGTAGCCTATCTGCATCCATTTAGTAAATGTATTTCTGTTTCTTGTAATAGGGCTTTAAGCAGCCCCATGTTATTCAGGGCCGTAAAAGAATATTTACTGTCATGTGTATGTGGATTCTAGGAATAGAGAAGCTGCAAGTCATCAGAGATCATGTTATTTGTGTCTCCATGTCTTATTAGTATTTGCTCTATCCCAGTCTATATGTGCTAGTGAAGTTGCTTTCTATAGCAGCCTGCTGCAGCCATGGAAAGGGAGATCATATATAAGTTGTTTGGCTGGAGACTGTATATACTACAGTATTTTTCCTGATCCATTCATTCTGTTCTGGGACTTGGGCTAGAGAGCTAGAGACTGAAGTTTAGTCAGCTCCCAGTAAATTATTCACAGATGTCTGCACCTCTTTCCTACTTGGGCCATACCCAGTGCAGTCCTGTACATAAAGTTCCTCCGTCTCCTGAAGAACAGACTCGAGCTGCAGAGAGTCTCCTGCCCTTCTTACGTCAGCAAACGAACGATGGGCGGTGCTAAAACGAGGCGCCAGCTGACTGACCCTGACTAGATCTGGTCGCTTTGAGCCTGTGCCAGGTTTCTTTCATTGTGTTTTAGCCACGCCCCCTAGCTAATCCCACGTATATATAAACCCCGACTGAGTTCTGAGCTCAGTAGAAGCTGACTAGCTCTCAGTTATTCCACTTGTGGATTATTGTCCAAGCCACTAGGGATTTACAAAAAAAGAGCAGCTATGACAGTGAAGACAGAGACCTCAGCGGCTCCACCAGCTTTAACGTATTCCAAAATGAGGGGCATGGTAGCAATACTCATCGGTGAGTGACCAGGACTTGTGATACCAGGCATGGGATTGCTTCTGGATGGCAGTATTTGGAAGATATATGCTGGGGATAGATCCTTTCTGCACTTTACTCAACGCTTCTATATTGTGTTTTACAGCTTTTATGAAACAAAGAAGAATGGGATTGAATGACTTCATTCAGAAAATATCCACAAACAGCTATGCCTGCAAACAGTAAGTGGGTTTCTTTATTCTAACATCTAACTAGATACAGAGAATTACATTTCTCATTCATCATTTTTAGGATACTATATTAAGGGAATTTAGTTGCTAAATGCAACTTTTATGGTAACGCGCAGAAAGTTTGTGGGTTTTTAGTGTTGCCATATTTTTTTCTGTTTCAAAAAGTCTTCAGGAACACAAGAAAAATCAAATATTGAGTGAACTCTGTAATAGAGTGGAAGGGCTAAAGCCTGTATTTTATCTTGAGTAACGTCTAGATGCCCTCTAATGGTGAATGTTATAGTCTGTTCATGTAGTTATTGTGTTTCTTTTCTTATTGCAGTCCTGAAGTGCAGTCTATCTTGAATATTCCACAAACTCAAGAACCTGAATTATTGAATGGGAATCCCTCACCCCCAGTAAGTACCTATAATGGTTGTTGTCTATTTAATGCTTTACCAACTGCAATATGACCAATTATTAGCTAAAGGTAGATATGCAAGAGTCATATGCAGTATGCAACCAATTTCTAAACCTAGTAAATGAATTGTTTTGTTATTTTTTTTGCAGCCCAGTCCATCCCAGCAAATTAACCTGGGTCCTTCATCCAACCCTCATGCTAAGCCATCTGACTTTCAATTTCTGAAAATCATTGGGAAGGGCAGCTTTGGAAAAGTACTCTTGGCAAGACATAAAGCTGATGAAAAATTCTATGCAGTGAAAGTCTTACAGAAGAAGGCAATCCTCAAGAAAAAGGAGGTAATTATACTTAGTGTTATGTGCTTTTCCCAGTCACTGGCTTTTAGGATATGATGTATTGCTTAAATCACATTTTGCACGTTTATACTAGTAACGTTAGATCACTAATCATACTAATATTGTTCTTGCCTTCTTTTCCAGGAGAAACATATAATGTCTGAGCGCAACGTACTGTTAAAAAATGTGAAACACCCTTTCCTTGTTGGACTCCACTTCTCTTTCCAGACAGCAAGCAGATTATACTTTATTCTGGATTACATCAATGGTGGAGAGGTAAGCAGAATTTCCATAAACCAAGCAATTAAATAGCACTGTCCTTTCTTTTTTTAGTATGGGAAAATCAAGTAAGGGACTAGAAAGTTACTATATTTATCACTTCCTTATGGGCTGCCAGGGTTTATGATGCTGTATATCAGCAAGTGATTTCCAGCCATTGTTCTTTTTGTTGTACAAGCCATTACTAGTAGATTGTATTGTGAACAGCTGCCTGGCTTTTTTTTTTACATCTTCATTTCTATTTACTCCTACAGTTATTCTACCATCTCCAGAGAGAACGCTGTTTCCTGGAACCACGGGCACGCTTTTATGCCGCTGAAATAGCCAGTGCACTGGGATACTTGCATTCTCTGAACATTGTTTATAGGTAGGTAGCTAGCACCAGTCTTTTATCCAGATTAATCGCTCATGGTCACTAGAAGAATAACGTTTGGGTGGGAAACCTTGTTGGTTAACATTTTGTCGTATACCACGCATTGTACGTTATCTTATATATCCACATTTTCTTTACAGAGACTTGAAACCTGAAAACATATTACTGGATTCACAAGGTCACATCGTTTTAACTGACTTTGGACTTTGTAAAGAGAACATAGAACCCAATGGCACAACCTCTACATTCTGTGGCACTCCTGAGGTAAGTTCTTTTATTTGTTTATTCATTAATTTATAATTACTTCACTGTATTACCCCAAAGTTGGGAGCTTTAGTGTAAACGTGAAAATCTAATTGGATCTATTGTGTTTGCAGTATCTTGCACCAGAGGTTCTTCACAAGCAGCCTTATGATAGGACTGTAGACTGGTGGTGTCTAGGAGCAGTTCTTTATGAGATGCTATATGGCCTGGTAAGTACAGGATCTAGCCAAATAATGAAATGCACCATTTAACTGACAAAATAGAAATTTGTATAAAACTGTTTTGTTGTGGATCGACCATTTATTAATTTTATTTTATTTTTTCTATCTACAGCCACCATTTTATAGCAGAAACACAGCTGAAATGTATGATAACATTCTGAATAAACCACTGCAGTTGAAACCAAACATAAGCAATTCAGCTAGGAACCTCCTTGAGGGTCTTTTGCAGAAAGATCGCACTAAGAGAATCGGTGCCAAGAATGACTTTGTAAGTAGAGATTCTAAATATAAATTCCATTGCTATGCTGAAACCCAAGCACATGTCTAATTACTTTTGATTGGTCTAATCCAATTCTTCTTTACTGACAGACGGAGATTAAGAACCACATCTTTTTTACTCCAATTAACTGGGATGATCTCATCAATAAGAAGATTACTCCTCCTTTTAACCCAAATGTGGTAAGTAGTACTTTTTATACCATTGCATTGATGGCTAGTTCTAGTAGATGGTTTTTCTTAGTGGCTTAGAATACAATGACTGTTTTAAGTAATTTAAGTATTCTTTTAATGTACTGTTGATACTGTAATAATAGCAGAGTCTATATACTTTTAAGTGTGGCAGGAAAAGTAGGGATATTTGAATGTATGCATGTATATTAAATTGTTGTGTACAAAGAGATAGTAGTTCTAGGAAATGCACGGCGTTAAAGATTGTAGTAATAATTGCCTCCTGTTTGGCATAGGATATAAATAATAACATCTAGAAACTTAGCAGGAAAGCTCTTGCTGTGTGACCTTCATTTACAGGTGTGTGATTCTAACCTCTTGTCACCCTCCTCATTTTTACAGAGTGGCCCAAGTGATTTGCAACACTTTGATCCCGAATTCACAGAAGAACCAGTTCCAAATTCAATTGGCCAGTCACCTGACAGCATCCTCATAACAGCAAGCATTAAAGAGGCAGCAGAAGCTTTTATGGGCTTTTCCTATGCCCCACCCATGGAGTCTTTCCTTTGAGTAATACTGTATTATTGTGCTCATTTCAGTCTAGTCACTTGGACACTTTTTTTTCGAAGAAGAAGAAAAAAAAGAATTGCACATCCTTCATGACAGCATCACAGCCTTAATTTCAGTACCACCAGTTTTTCTGGAAAAACGCACAGTGGAGCTTTGTCAGCAAGGGAAAAAGTGACTTTAACATGGGCAAGGCCCTGAGATACTAGCAGCTAACATTTAAAGAAAATGAGCTGCAAGTGTGAATGCAGATACAAGAGTTTTACAAAGGAACACAAGAAGCATGGAGACAGAAGAAGAAACTGAGACATTTTTAGAATGGGTTTTGTTTTTCAATGTGCCTTTCTCAATTCAGAGATCCTGTGTAGTGTGAGAATTGTCCACATGAGATGGAGTTTCTGGGGTGGCTACTTTGGTTTCACAAGTGAACAATGGTATGAGTGTGATGCTTATCACAGCCTGACTGTGATTTTTGTTTTTCACACATTAATGTGACACTAATTTTGGGGCATTGTACCTTTATTCTTCCATATGTGGAAGCTAAATTTTATGTAAGTCATGTTTTTGTTTAGATAGTACTAACGAAGTGTATTGCCATTGGCTTGCAGAAATCTTTGTTTTGAAATGCTTGAGGTAAAGCATTGCTGCTATTTAGATTTCTATTTTTAGAAATGTTTTTTATGGACCAAAATGCCCCACATTTAGTTGTTCAAAGCTGCAATATGTAGTTTTAATACACATTATTTATGTTTATTTTGTCATTCCTGACCATTCTTGTGTATATTGTATATAATCAAGAGCTGTATATTTAAACTGACAGATGTACTTCTAAGAGATAAATATGCCAATGTACTGTAATTAAGAGAAAATGTATCTTTTTTTTGTGACCAAACCTAAGGGTTTGCAAATAAAACTTTAAAAACATCTGTGAATTTCTGTTGCTATGGAAAGGGACATTCAAACTCAAGAGAAGCAATATTACATTTAGGAGTGCTTGAATGTGCACAGTTCAATAATGAGTTGGAAGTGTTCTGAAAACGTACATAAGAAGCAAAAATGCAACAGGTTTAAGAATTGGTATATATCTAGTATATCTAGTAACCACCTTCATATTGCTCCACCTTTTAGGATATATGTTTGTGAACATGAATAGAATCTGGTGGTTCAGGTAATTTGGCCATTGACTTGACAATAGTTTATTAGTTGAAGCAGACCTGCATTTTCATATTTTCATGGTATTGCCAATTAATGTATTACACAAACACATGAAACAAGGATGCTATACTGTGCATTAACACACACTGAGGCCATGACTCAATCATACAATACTGTTGTGTTTCATGAAGAATTTTTCACAAACAACCTGTTTACTTTAACAACATTTCTATTCTGTATTTATAAATATTTATCAGCATTCTAACTTTTTTTCTTGAGTGAAATAAACCATTGGTAGAAATATGCTAACTTGCAATGTCAGCGACCCCCCAAAACTTGATTTTGCTTCTGTTTGCAAAATGCCACAATAGTGAAATGACAGATCAGCAAGATCATATGCTGGTAAATGTAACATAGCGTAAAACAGTATTTATGGCTAGAGTGTAAATGACTTTGTTTCAATGCCCAACAGCAGCCTATTTACTCCATGGAGTGTCTAACTTTGAACTCCACTTGAACTGAAACGCATTTTGGCACCAACAAGCACTGCTCTGTTTTGAACTGAGCTTGAGCTTCTTATTACCAAAAGGTCATGAAATGCATTGCAAGATTAACATAGGATTACCTGCACAGAGATCTATAACACTGGAACAAATGTCCAAGATCACAAATATAGCTCATAACAGTTAATGTCAGTTTACATGCAAGCATATGTGTGTGTATATATATATATGTGTATATATATATATATATATATATATATATATATATATAATGTTTAATGTTATTTTTTTTCTTTACTCCAAACCTATATTCACATGCTAATTAGCCATCAAAAGCAAAATGAAAAACACTTTAAATATAGAAGTAGTTGTTTCATAGGTGAGGCTCCCATAATACTGGAACATAAAGCCTGTTACACCCAGGTGACGTTGTTTCCTCAGTCTAAAATAGCCTCCCTTACAGCACTTCCTGTTACAGGTATCTACAGTCACTCTTATTACATGGTTACATTAGATATCTGCATTATGGAAAATTAGGTATTGTAAGTGTGTATGTCTGTGGAAAAACAAAACAACACAGTTTACAATATGCTTTTTGGTTCATTTTACCGTGTTCATTTTTAAAGAATGACAGTTCTCTCAGGTAATGAGCAATTCCTAATGACTGTTTGAGACACTCATGTGACTGGCTTTTTGTAGACAAACCATGTCACACACATACAAATACAGTCAGACTGGTGTCATTATTATAAATTAAATGTAGGAACTAGGTTAAAGACAAAGGACCAGCTCCAATCGTCCATCAAGTGGGCATATGTCAAGCGATGGGATCGGAAAATACCTGTTTTCAGGATTTGCGCATATGCATGCACCCGAGTGCTGTGATTGGAACACAAATCTGATCAATCCAGACTTGTGACTTTATATACTCCCACCCACTTCAGGTGGGGAATGGCAGCAGGAGGTGGAGTTGCAATAGCAATATAGGCGAAGATTTGTTGGGCCAACCAGTCCAAACTTCAGGGACCAGATTTACTAAGCTGCGGGTTTGGAAGATTCTATCTCAGTTTCTTTTTACATACTAGAAAATGTCAGCTAAAATTTAATTGGTTGCTATGGGCAACAGTTACACTTTTTCAATCCCGCAGCTTAGTAAATTTGTCCCCAGATGTCACAATGAAAGTGCGGACAGGTTGTAAGTTTTAAGGTTGAGTACTGCTGTTAGATGTCCATGCGAGTGATTTGGAATGGTATCCCAAGTGCTCACACGGATGCTTAGATACACACGGGATTGAAGCTCTGGATCCGGTCCAAATTAACAGTGACTTTGAGTGACAATATAATTTAAGTTTTACAATACACAGAAACATGTTTAAACTGTCTTTCCTGATGTTCAAATTCTTTTGGGAACATTTATGTATCACTATGATCTACATGTAATTTACAGAGATAGCTGCAGGCTAGAAATTAAAATATTTATTTTTCAAAGCTGGATGTACTGTTGATATTGATATCAACAAGCAAGCAATAGTGACACCTGCTGGTTATTTGTCGCTATATATCATGCAACTTAATACCTATTTTGAAAACAATGTGTGTTTAAAAATAAAGTTGGATACATTTTGGATTAACATCGAGTCACAAATTCTTGCAAATAGTCTTTTATGTGGCAAGCTTGTTGTGCTGACAGGATACAGAAAGGAATGCATTTCTTTGCAACTGTCTTTGTATATTTGTTTGTTACAAATGTTAAAATGTGCCCATAATCTACCAGTATCACATTTAACTAATTTCACCTGAGTTTAAAACATCTTTTACCACTAATAATGAGCTGAAAATTCATATTTGTGTAATAAACGTATAGTGTAAAGTATAATTGTGTGGTCTGCTGTTAGTAGATCCATTATCCAGACTTACCTCACATTTAGATATATTTATACATGAATTAATTTTGAATTAGTCTACACATTGAAAGCAGGAACTTTTGTTTATCACTGTTTAATATAAATGTATAATGTTATATAGTATTGTTATTTATTGTATTCTCTTACACTTGTATGCTAAAGTATTGTGTATCTTTTGGCACAATTCTATACTATACTATGTGATGTTTTGTTGTTTGCTGAAATAGACTGCCACTTCCACAGGTACAATAACTGCAACTTTTGAAATAAAATAATTTTTAATGGTTATTTTTGTTTTGGTATTTTTGTGTCTTCATAAATCAAAGAATATAAGTGAATAAAAAATTCCCACACTTTGATTTCATAAAAGCATAACATTTACAATGTGTCAGATAAAGTCGTCTTTTTATGCTATAAAAGCATATATTTAGCAAACAGTCAACAGTTTTATTGTTGACCACTATATTAAAAGGACAGATCCAGACTTAGGAAAAGGGGATGTTTTGAGATAGCTAGATTTGGAAAATGCTTTGCTTTTTGTAAGCAGCGAATGTGCGAGCACCACATTTCCATTGGAGATCTGGATTGCTAGTTCTACAGATCCATTCTAGAACCTTATCCAATGTCAGGGCGGTAGGGAGCAGGGTCATCTCAACAGTATTGTAGGCCCTGGGCAAAGCAATGCACAGAGGCCCCTACCAATCCGTTCATGGAAACAAACATGTAACTGAAACTTTATAAGCCTAGAAAAACACAAGCATTACAACATGTAAAAGATAATTCATCACACTGCCTCCACAAACTACCTGCGGGCACTATGTCTTTGCCATGGTACTGTTGGCTACGGCCTTCTTGCTAAAGCAGTGCAGTCCAGGCACACCGCGGCTGTACTAATATTGCAAGTAGTGACTAGTGCATGATGCCAGGGCTCCTACAGGAGCCTCCAATCCTTTGCACAAGCAGTACAGCCATATGGTTTGCCATGACTGTGCGGATGACCTCCTTTAGCAAGAAACTGGCGGTCAGGTACTTTCTCCGGGGGCAGTGCCGTCAAAGCATTTTCAGACTGCACTCATCAGGACAGTCAGTCCGAAAATGCTATGACTGCTGGGGGCCGAGCCCCCTAGACTTATTGGGCCTTGGATACCCAGTGGAAAAGATGGCCCTGGCAGGGAGTGATAAGCAGAAAATGGTTCCGCCATGTAGGAGGTGTAGGAAGTATATAGATATAGAGAGTATATTTACTATATATATTTATGTTCATACGAGTGAGGGAAGTCGCCTTGTACTGCCTGTACTGAAGCTTAGCTCTAACGGGATCTAGCAATAGATCTACACTGTTGTTGGAGTCTGGATTTGGCCTATTATTATGTCAAAAAGGAACCAGGTCTACAAATGACAGACATGATACCCCAAGACGACACAGACACTTACCTTTTTTAAAACCTAATTTTTTTTTTACATTTTTCAATAATTAAAGTAAAAAGTAAAAAAAACAAACAATAATCACACAAACTTAAATATATATTTTCTGCCCACTTGTTCATATGAATAGGGAACAATGGGTATTTCAGTGATCAAAATAAAAAAAACATCAACACAAAAAAGAAAGAAAAAATGGGAATCTAAACTTACCTGACCGGGAAAATGCGCCTGAAGATTTCTGTCCTGTTGGGAACACACTGCACATGC
Organism: Limnodynastes dumerilii; assembly: GCA_011038615.1. NCBI lineage: Eukaryota > Metazoa > Chordata > Amphibia > Anura > Limnodynastidae > Limnodynastes > Limnodynastes dumerilii. The sequence goes on from WWET01004210.1 coordinate 69,995, forward strand.
ACAGAAATATTCTAAATCCCAAAATACCAACTTCTCATAGATCATCATGAGACCTCGCCAGAGAGGTGAGTAGTTGTTAATAATGTGATCTTAATTGCCAGATTTGCAGCAAGGAGAAGCGAATCTGGCTAAGGTAAGTAATGTTCAATTCAAATTTTAAAGTAAATAGAGGCCTGTGCTACAAATTCAAAATAATAGGAGGGTGAATTGTGACATCTTGTGGTGAAATATAGAAAAGACACCATTTGTGTATACAGTAGCTGTAATTTAGAAGACAGGTGTTACTGGTACAGTGGAGCATAAAATGAATCGGAGCATGACTGTGGGGAATATGAAGGACTGTGCTTGTGCTATTTGGGACAACTAAGTCTATTTGAACTTTAAGTGTATTCCAGGGGCATTTTCATACAAAATGCTAGTGAAAAATGAAGTGTCTAACACAATCCACTACCTTCTGACTCTATGGGATAGATTTACTAAGGGGGTATTTTTTACTGTGATTATAAATCGCCAGACATCACACCGATCTGTCCTGTCAGAGGGTATAAATAGGAGTCATTAATTACAGGAGTAAACAGCCAGAGGGTCACAGATAAGATGCAGTGTCTCGCAGGAACCAGCCTGGAGGAGCAGAAGGACCAGAGCAGCAATGTCACCTAGCAGCATTGAAGACTTCTGAACTGTGAGTATAATGATTATCTATTAATATTTTTTATATTATAAGAAGCAAAACAGTAATAATTATAAACATTTGCAGCCACCATTATTGTTTATTTTGTGAACGGGATATATTATTTACAGAATGGGAACGAGATATATTATTTACACAATGGGAACGGGGCATATTATTTACAGAATGGGAACGGGACATATTATTTATACAATGGGAATGGGACATATTATTTACACAATGGGAACGGGACATATTACTTATACAATGGGAACGGGACATATTATTTACAGAATGTGAACGGGACATATTACTTTTACAATGGGAACGGGACATATTATTTACACAATGGAAACGGGGCATATTTTTTACACAATGGGAATAGGACATTATTTATAGAATGTGACCAGGACATATTACTTACAGAATGGGAACGGGACATATTATATACAGAATGGGAACAAGGCATATTATTTACAGAATGGGAATGGAGCATATTATTTACAGAATGGGAATGGGGCATATTATTTACACAATGGGAACGGGACATATTATATACAGAATGGGAAAGGGACATATTATTTACAGAATGGAAACGGGACATATTAGTTACAGAATGGGATTGGGACATATTATATACAGAATAGGAACGGGACATATTAATTAAACAATGGGAACGGGGCATATTATTTGCAGAATGGGAACGGGGCATATTATTTACACAATGGGAACTGGACATATTATTTACACAATGGGAACTGGACATATTATTTACACAATGGGAACGAAACATATTATTTACACAATGGGAACGAAACATATTATTTACACAATGGGAATGGGGCATATTATTTACACAATGGGAACAAAACATATTATTTACACAATGATAACGGGACATAATATTTACAGAATGGGAACGGGACATATTATTTACAGCATGGGAACAAGACATTATTTACACAATGGGAATAGGACATATTATATACAGAATGGGAACGGGACATATTATTTACAGAATGGGAACGGGACATATTTTTTACAGAATGGGAATAGGACATATTATTTAAACAATGGGAATGGAGCATATTATTTACAGAATGCGAACAGGGCATGTTATTTACAGAATGTGATTGGGACATATTATTTACAGAATGTGACCAGGACATATTATTTACAGAATGGGAACGGGGGGGAGGGACATTATTTACACAATTGTAACGGAGGACAATTTTCATATATAAGAAACAGGCCACATTAAAAATAAATGATAAGGCAGCATGTTTATTAAATATAAATGCATGGATATTATTTATGTGCCAGCATGCCATTACCACTTGACATGGTACTAAAAGGCACAGCAGGCCTGGAAACACATGGGCATGCCTTTTAGTACTATATGCGGCAGTATGCTAAGGGTTAATAGCATGCCGTGGTATGGTTTCTTTTAATGATAAAGTAGTGTTTTATTTTAAAGATTTTTTTTTAAGGTGGGTATTTTTTCTAAGTGGGTATTGATTTGAACACAATCTTTGCAGAGGTTTTACTATAAAGCGATTTGTATGTTCGGCCTTTTATAAATCGCAATAGCGATTGTTAAAACGGCGATTTAGAAAAGGCAGCATTTTGGGGGATTTTACTTTGGAGTTGACACCATAAACATGGGGCAATATTTATTAAGGTGTGATTTGTAAAAGTCACTGTTTTTTGGAGATTTTATTGGAAAATGACCCAAAAAAATTAGATTTTTAAAAGTCACACCTTTGTCATTTCAGTTTATGAAAACTTAAGCACATTTTCTGACTAATAGGCAAACGTAAATGTGTCTATAATCTCAATTAATCTTATCTCTAAGGATGAATAACTCAAATATTCTCATTATTTAAAAAATTGCACCCAGGATAAAAATTACAAGACCACTAGTGAGCTGCGAGTTATGAGTAAATGCAAAAAAATGTCAAATCTGCATCTGGACAAACCATGTTGCAAAGTGAAGGGGTGCAACTTAATGAAATCTTTTTGCATGCAGTGAAAATACTGAAGATTTTGCTTATTGCAAACTAATAATCTATACTTCAATTTTAAACTGCACTTTATCTGCACATTTAAAAATTGTTTCCCTTAAAGCTTAAAATGGTGCAAACTTCTAAATCAGTCCCTAGAAGTTCAGATAAACAAGTGTGATAATTTATGATAAGTGGTATCAGTATTAAATGAAAATGCCAGGTTAGATTTTTCTCAGGGTTGCCAACTCTCTCGGAATATTCGGGAGACTCCTAAAATTCAGTCAGTTCTCCCAGTATCCCAGGATTTACTTTTCATTCTCCGGGAAGGCTTTACACTCTCTGGGATACAGATGATCTTACCTCCTTTTGCGAAAACCTAGTGTCACGTTCAAAGGGTGTTTGGGATCGGTTCCGGGTTCCAGGGATTGAGACAACTGAGATGGTGTGAAGTGGAAGTGAGTCGGTTTAATAAGGGTTGAGTGCATACATACAACAATGTAAAATAATGGCAGATAGTCCTTTGAGATGAAGGTCACAGAGGACCCAAGGGGTAGAATGGGTATGGGTTATGATAGTCTGTGGGTAGTGGCACACAGTGACTGGAGCAGTGAGGAAACAATGAATGTTGGAGTTGATTGGGTCAGGCAGGACCGGATCAGACAGGGGTGGACCAAGCAGAAACTGGGTTAAGCAGGACCGGATGAGCAGGACCAGATGAGCAGGACCGGATTAGCAGGACCGGATTCAGCAGTACCGGGACCAACAGAACTGGATACAGCAGGAGCTAGATCAGGAATACCAGGCACCTAGGGGACCTAGTTGTTCTGACACTGAAGACAGGGCTTGCAGCGTTTAAATAGTGCGCCCTGCGCACTGATTGGCTGGAGGACCGGAGAGCAGGGATCCTATTGGCAGATGGCTGACACATGCGTATTCCAAGATGGCGCGCGGACATCAGAAGATGGCAGAGCGGGTAAGTGCGGCACTGCAGAACCTTTCCTTTATTGGGGGTGTCTTGCTAATTGCCTATAATTTCCAACTGTTGTCTATTCCATTTGCACAACAGCATGTGAAATTGATTGTCAATCAGTGTTGCACGTGCGCATTCCAAGATGGCTGCGCCCACGGACCGGAGCACCGGCACGCTTACCGCCAGGGACCACGAGGAGGACGCCGAGACCAGAAGACTGCGGTGCCATGGTGAGTAGTGGAGTCTGTCACTGTAATAGTGGCAGACTCCGTGAACTTGCAGCAGCAGCCCGACGGGGACCGGCAGACATCAGAAGATGGCATAGCGGGTAAGTGCGGCATCTGCCGCAATATGTGACACCTAGGAATTGCCAAGACTCAACTCCCTGAGTGGACCGCTACCTACTGCACAGCACAGCACCCCCGCTTCCTCTCCCCCAGAGAGACTTATGGGAACAGCAAAATCACAGCCAACGATGACCACACTACCTGGCTGATGTGACCACGGACATTCCATATGCTACTTTTTCTCCTTGTTAATTTGGTTTTTAATTAATTCTGGTGATGTCCTTAACCTGAAAGGAGTGTCATTATAGCACTCCTCACATACATTTCCTTGAGCCACCCTCCAAGATGACATATTTTGAAATTGTTCACAAAATTAATTAACGCCAATTCCTCAGCCATAGGCCCGTTAATTGTTAGGGATGTTTTCTGCCCACTTATTAGTTTTCTGTACAGCTACTCCAATTATTGTTAAGCAAAACCATCTTATATTTTGTTACTGTTTTGAATAAATGTTATAGCTACTTTGTTTTTCATTGGATACCCTAGTACCCCTAGTTATTATCCACACACACTTTTGTGCATGGTGTAACGTTTATTAACACCATGCCCGTCTTTGCAGTTTTGGCGATACCAGCCCCCAGAAGGCGTTTATTCAGGTTTCTATTGTTCACCTACGATTTTGTATGCTTTCTTATGTTCTTATGTTCTCTTTTTGTCTCCCCCTCCATTTGTTATCAGCTGACACCAGTTTCTACACAGGAAATGGACCACAATGGATAGTACACTGCGGAGGCAAGTTGGATGCTGATCTTTTCAACCCCTATGTTGTCCAATGGTGGCTATATCAGATAAGTTCACGATTATCTCTTAGAATGTAAGAGGGCTTAACAGCCTAGGTCAGTCGATATTTCACTAATTCAGGAGACTCATCTTCATAAAGATGTTGCCATGACCCTTAGCAATAAATATTTCCCTCTTGCCTTTTATAACCATAAACTGACAAGCAAATCCAAAGGCGTAGCAATCCTTTTCTCCCAGAACTTCGCTATAACTGACACAAATGTGATTCGCTTTGGGGAGAGGAGGGGCATTTTGGTCAAGGGGAAATTCAGAGAGCAGGTCTATACATTCGTTGACAACACAGGCCAACTAATCTTCCTCACCAAAATTCTCGACTATGTTGAATTCGAAAAAGAGGGAATAGTCATCCTGGGTGGAGACTTAAACTGGTCCCTAGATCCACAATTAGACATATCACAGGTGATGAGAGGAGGCTCTCTGACTATTTCCAGAAAACTGAGACGCCTATTCCATGACTCACAACTTCTAGATACCTGGAGACTCCTCTACCCAACGACCGAGACTATACCTACTATTCACACTCTTCCCTAACCTATACTAGAATAGATTATTTATTTATTGACCATAACCACCTCCACTTCCTCCATAACACAGGTAATACCTCTCAGGTTATTGGTTGGTAGGCCCTGAAGTTTGTTCTCCGAGGCCACTGTATTCAGCTTGGTTCTTATCTTGAACAACAAAAAGAAGCCATACACTCTCGACTCCTCGATAAAATTATTTCACTAGAAACGCAACATAAATCCACACGTTCTCCGTCCATTCACCAGGAATTAGTCTCAACCAGAGCTGAGCTTAACCGTCTCCTGGATGACAGAATAAGCCTAGCATACCGTAGGTGCAGAAATTGCTACTTCCAATGGGGTAACCAAGCGGGCAGAAAGCTTGCTAAGGCCTTGACTCCCAGGGTAGAAAGGTACATAGAGCCTCTCACAAACCACAAATCTTCAATACCTGTGCTAATGGAGGAGTTTGCTAAATTTGGCTGTCTCTCAAACTTCAAAGTCATTTGTTCCAAATCAGTAAATCTTGGTCTTCATATCCCTGAGGACGATAAAGCCGCCCTTGGACAACAATTTAAATTCTCTTGACACCCCTCTCACATACATTATCTAGGGGTCAACATCACCAATGAGCTCTATGTGCAAAACGTCCTCCCGCTATTGAGAGATTAAAAGTGACCTTTCATCATGGTCAGCTAAAAAACTCTCATGATTGGGGAGAATAAACATGTTAAAAATGAATACTCTTTCCAGATTTCTATATGTCTTCCAGACACTACCAATACACCTACCTCCTCTATTTTTTAAGTGCAGGGAGTTGTGGTGGATTTTGTCTGGAAAGGAGGTAGACCCAGATGTTGACGAGATATTCTATTTTGCTCAAAAAGTGCAGGCAGTCTTTAAGCCCCTCTCCTGAGGACGTACTCAGTCAGTCAGTCCTTCTCCAAAGAGTCCTAGTCTGGTCTTTCTCCTCCCCAGAGAAACAATGGATAAACCTGGAGAATAGCTTTGCCCAGATGCCCCTGCAGTTCCTCCCTTGGCTTCCTTCACCTTCCACTACCCCTCACCCTACTATTTCACCAACACTGGAGGTCTGGGGACGGGTGCGAACAAAAGATACTATCTCCTCTCAACGTTCCCCCTTAGCACCGCTCTGTTACAATCCTGCTTTCCCTCCAGGTTTGAACCCTCGTAATCTTGGAGAGGATTTGCAGTTGAGAATTTTCCAATTACTCCATAAAGGTTCCCTCCCCACATTCTCCGATCTCCAAGCTGAACACTCTTTATCCTTCCTCAATGTGGTCCTACACTCAGATCCATCACTGTCTCAATACCACCAAACACAGCATGTATGTAAAAAGGGAACTGCTTTTGAAAAACTCTACACCCAGTCACCTGCTCCCAGATATGTAATATCTGCTATCTACAAAATTCACATTACCCAGAAAACCCACGCTACATTGCAGCCTCGGAACATGACCTGATTAAACCCCCTTCAAATAAAAGACTCAAATAAAAATCTTGACTAGGTGGTATAGAATGCCAGAAATGTCCCAATCCTTCTTTCTCCCATGCCCCCCCTCATGCTGGCATTGTAACCTATCTATAGGCTCCTTATCCCACATCTGGTGGGGTGGTCCTAAACTCGTCCCCTTCTGGGAGTAGGTATTTGAAATAAGTCGATAAGTGATAGGCCTAGACATACCCATGGACCCCAAATTTTGGCAAATTCCTAGCCCTCCCTCCAGGTCCTATCTCCCCTCTCAAACATTCTCTCTTGCTTCATCGCAGTAACGCTGCTGGAGCGGTGTTACCAGTACACTGGAGACCTACCAACGTACCTACAATTTCAGAATGGCTTAAGAGAGTAAAGTTTTATCGGTTGATGGAAGAACTCACTCTCTCAGTCACCGATAAATTTTCAGAATATACAGCCACCTGGTACCCTGGTATTACGGTAGCCAAAATTTGAAGATTTTAATACGCACCTCTATCTTCTATGAGGTGTGAACTAAAATCTGTGATGTAAAACCCCAGGAATAACATCGCGACCAGACATAGCAGTCATTGAATCTGCCCCTATGAGTCTAAGCAAATTTAAATTTTGTTTTAAAATCCAACTCAGCACATTCTCCATGAATAAACACAATAAAAATATTTTATCACCCTACATGGGAATTACTGTAAGTTAAACAATTCACCAGTATAGTTACACTATATCCTTAGCACTACAGTAAAATATATTACATAATTATCTATATAAATATATAAATAAATGCCAGCCCCCAGGTTATCATATATAACACCAAAGTATTTGCCATGAGGTCATAATAAGCCTACTAGTGCCAAACTCAATACATAAAATTACTTGAGTTTATATTATGGCCTACAGTGACCCCATTGGATGAGCATCTACTTTCCATCATCAGTGCATCAAGCTGCATCAGTTTGGTTGAGGATATATGTTTTTATATTCTGGACCAGATGCACTCTTAAGTGGTCACCTCCCCCGCCCACTCCCGTTTTTAGATGCCTAATGGCACTTAACCTTATTTAACCGTGCATATTTTCCTTCTTAAATAGAGAAAATACGCACAGAGATTCACCAGCCCTCCCTCCATTCCTCATCTACATCCCTCCCTCCGCCCACTCTACTTATCTTCCCACAGAGGTTGCACAGGAACGCCTCCTCGTTCTTAAAAAACCATGTGCGGTCTCTAAAGACCGCATGTAGCTAATTTACGTACGCAAAGGCTACATAGCTTGCGTCGTCAGTATGACAACGCATGCGCAGTAGCCATTTCATTAAATAGCTGCTGCTTCTTAGGTGTGAATCAGACCCTCCATCTTTATTCCATGTCTTTTAGTTATCAATTCCTCTGCAGTACCAAGAGGTTTAAATAAATAATTCCCTAGAAAAGGTCATTGTAGTGACAGACAAAAGACTAAATGACCATAATAGTTCATTATGTATGTGTGTAGCCTTATACAGCAACACCAGCACCATTATCTTTCTCTTTTGCAATCTTTCAACACGCAGCAGCTGGTCATTCATAGGCTCTTGTATCACATGCTTCACACTGATTTAAGTCTCTTGGTGAAATTCAGGTGTATCATAATGACTCTTCCTGCTAAGGCTCTCCTCGGGATGGCTGATCTGTCTGCATGTCTGAGAGCAGGCATTTCTGTCCTGCAGGTGTATCAGAATTGTTGCCTCCTTGAAACCACCTGGCTATTCTAAAAAAAAAAGTGCCCCACCATGACTCTGGCTATGTGACCCTAGTCATTTGCCTATATGGCTTATGCCTAGGACCAGCTCAGGCTTCAGGGGTTTAGGGTAGAGACCTTATTGGCCACCCACTCCCCAAATTATCAAAGGCACTGCCCTTTTGGTGAAGGTTGACAATATATGGGGCCCTTTCTCTTTTGGGAGGAGTCCCTTGCACTTTTTTTGTTCCGCACAGGGTATTTTGGAGTATTCAAACACAGGAAAACAACTATAAAGTGACATAAATCCCTGTGTTTCTTAAATAAGCCTCCACATATAAGTCCCATACATCTGTTCTGGGAGAAAAATTATAGGATGGAAACCTCATACTGAATTCAGCCTAATGATCACACTGCACTCCGATACCAGTTTCCCACTGTATCCAGCTTTGCGTGCGAGCACTGGGGAGGCCACTTTAATGCTCACACAGAGTTCCGTCAGGTGATTCTCTGCCTTAAGATTTTCTATTCATCTTCACAAAAAATTGGGGATGAATCAGAAGTATGGATAGGGCGATGTACATATATACTATATGGCCCTGATTCAGAGATTGAAAATAAGAACTTAAAGTTACACCTGGGCTAAACCATGTTGATTTCAGGGAAGTCAAATTTCACTTGTTGCAACAGTATTATAGTTAAAAGGTGATGTTTCCCAGCTCAAGTCTAATTAGCAGTTTAAAAGTGAAGCTGATCAGGTATCTGTGTGCAATAAGTAAAAGCAAAGCATTCTCCCTGAATGCATAGAATAAAATTAACTTGACTCCCCCAGAAATCAACATGGTTTTGCCCAGGTGTAACTTTAAGTTCTTATTTTCAGCCTCTGAATCAGGCCCTATATATGTAGAGGTGTAGCATGAATTAATGGCATCTCATCTGGAGCAACGTTATGGCGCCCCCCAACCCCGTCCTCCCAGAGTGTAGTGTAACGGAGCGGGGTGAGCATGTTCCCTAACATTTGCTGGCTAAAAGGAAGTGTTGTTTTTACTTAAATAAATATAAATTGTTGGGTTCTCCTCTTCATACCTCATATTGATTCTTACTGCACTGCGGAGAAAATGAAGATAGCTGCCATTACACATCTCCCCCCACTCCCCCCATGACATATTTCCCTTCCTTTATTACATAGAAAAGGAGAAACAGCTGATCTTGTTTAAATCTGTGACTGAATAGAGATATGGGGCAGTGTTTACAGATCCATTTTTACAAAGTACGCATATATACACGTGTGAGTGTAAAGGCAAAACCCATGACACTCCCCTTAGGGCAACATTAACTCTACGTGTGTAGTTATGCGCATGTTTTCCTTCCGTATGTGCGTATATGAGAAAACGTGCCCATATTAGTCTATTTAAATGCCTCCCCCCACCCACTTTCACTGAACTAAGCACGTACGGAAGACAACCACGCCCTCCGTACGTATATCACTAAGTCCGATTTACAAATCCGTGCGCAAAGGACTTCCGTGCCTAAATCCTTCGTAGCTTGCGTCCAAAAAATTACTACACATGCGCAGTTCAACCGTACCTAAAAATACACATAGAAAAAGTAGCAGAATCGTAAGTTTGAATCCGGTCCATGGACACTGCACTTTGTCAGAAATTAAACCACATTTATTGATACAAATACTTGACAAACATGATTATAAACCACACAATTAATAAAAAAGATAATAAAAATATATAATAAGAAACTAAGCCCAAAAAGAGCAGATTCTAGCTCTCACTTTCCTATTACATAATAGAATGTCAGCTAAAATCTGATTGGTTGCTCAATGGGCAACATCTCCACTTTTCCAAACTCGCATGCTTAGTAAATCTGGCCCTAGGAATAAGTAGTATAGGCTTAAAGTGGCCACCCTTCATTACATTAAAATACTGAATGCCATATATAACAAATGGATGAAATCCTTGTAAACAATAAACCTTGGATGATGAAGGCTTGAGATGAAATATGCAATTCCAAAGCATATAAAGTGAATCAACCATCTTATGAAATGAGGCAAGTGATGATAGAAATATGCACTTGCCCAAAAGAACGTGAATGGATTAGATAAACGTCATAATCAGTAATATACTGAATATCCACCTTGCAGGTAATATCTCTGTATCATATAACTTGTGGCGTTGCAAAAATAAATTGTTGCAATAGAATACTACTTGACAGTTGCCACAAATATTTAGTATGCTTGTTTACAATGTAGCGATTGAATTGTGTAGCAAGATTCCTCCAAGTGTAAAAAGTCACACTCTCCCTTGTCATCAACCTGCCTGTTACCTTCACATATACCAGATAATGAGCGATGTTAATGGTACTAACCAGATGGAAATGAACACTGAAGATTCAGGGACCAGGAGCACATGTCAACAAATCCAGCTCTCCACAATGAGACGCCACGTGAAGGCAGGTGTAGTTATCGGCAGGTGATAACTGCATTTTGGTCTCACCCCCTAATGACATACCTGTTTTCTTGTGCCCTCTCTCCAGTACACTTCCCCCTCTCTGCATCCCCTCCGTACATATGGTCTCCCTCACATTTACACATCTCCCTCCTCTCCCATGTACATTAGACATCTCTCTTCCTAATTCTCCTCCATTACACATCCCCCTTCCTGTCTCCCTTACTTTACACATCTATGTGGGGCAGTGCTCGAAGTGGGCCGGTATACTGCGGTATGGCATACCGCCACTTCTGTGAGCCGGCTCTGAGTAAGAATACAGCTGCTCATAGAATTTTAAGATTCTATGAGCAGCTGTATATTTACTCAGAGCGGGCTCATAGAAGTGATGGTATATACCGCCGTATAGCATACCAGCTCACTTCTCGCTGCTGCCAGGAGCTTTCCTTCTTACAGAGCTGGCTGTGCTGTGCACAGCTGCAGCTCTGAGCACAGGACGCAAGTGTGACCTAAGGTCACGTGAGCGTCAGACTGCAGAGCGTGCGCCGCGGAGGAGAGAGCCTGGAAGACACAGGAAAGGTAAGTTTATTACTTTTTATCTTTTAGTAGATGGGGAATGGGGATTTGGCATGGGGTAGTGAGAAGCTGAACATGGGCCAATAAGAATGGACACATAGAGGAGCAATAATTCTATATGGAGACGGGCAATAAGGCTGGGTGGACACAAATTAAAGTGGGGATTAATAAGGCTGAATGGACACAGGAGTGGCAATAAGGCTGGGCAAACTAAAGGAGAGTACAATAAGGCTGACTGCACACAAAGTTGGGGCAATAAGGCTGGCTTGACACAAGAGGGGCAATAAGGCTGACTGGACACTCATAAAGAGGGACTATAAGACTGGCTGGACACAAAGAGGGGGCAATAAGACTGGGTAATAAGGGGGCAATAAGGCTGACTGCACACAAATAAAAAGGGGGGTAATAAGGCTGTCTGGAAACAGAAGGGGCAATGGGGCTGATTCAGAGATGCGATTGCGAAAAGATCGCAAAAATATGCACCTTAGGTAAGATCTTACCATGTTCCAACCC
>WWET01004210.1:127088-137735 GCA_011038615.1 Limnodynastes dumerilii
CCTATAATAAATTTTGTACGCGTTCTCTTTGATTTTAGTACAAATGGAGGATTTAGCCACGTTTTGGCGGACGTCCTCCCAGGGCTCATCATCGTCGGGGCAGGGACCCAGGTCTCTTTCCCAATCTCTTTCGTGCTTGTCCTGAGGGCCAACATGGGTCTCTAGCAGGATGGCATAAAGGGCAGAGATCATGCCCTGGCGGAGAGGGGCCGTCAGGCAGAGAGTTTCAAAAGCGGATGGGGAAGAGAGACAGGCCTGTGCCATAAGCTTTTTTGATGGGGCGCGGTGGGATGAACCGCCATGCATGAAGTGTGTACGCAAGGTGGGTGAGGGGAGTTATTTCAGTCATTCCGTAGGGCCTTGGTTAAGTACTTACGTACAATCTTCTTTTACGCAACGGCGCCATTTTCTGTGGGGCGGGTGCGTATAAGTTAAGTTATGATCCTGGGTATGGGGGAGGGCCGTATGTGTGAGGGACGCGTTTAACCCTCACATGTACGGAATTTAGGATCATGCTTTCAGATAACCGCTGCAAAGGAGTTTCAGTCGCAGTGGTAGATACCTCTGGATCCTAAAATATTAAATTCCTCCCACTTGTGACTGCAAGCTGCGCACTGTTGGAATCCATCGGAAGTGTCTTCAGATCAGAGCGCTGCATCATGTATGATGACAATCCGATCGTGGTGCTTTTATCGTGTGCGTTCACAACACACAAAAGCGGGAGGGGGGGTTCTGGGTGTCTTCATCTGGTGCATTCGCATTCGCAATGTACAGTATAGTACATACACACAGAACTGTATTGTGGATCCCATGTTGTGTCTCCAGTTTCCCGACACATTGGTTGTTAAACACTTTTACTGATTTCATTCAGAAGACAGTGAGATAGAAAAGTATCTGGTGTGACAGGTGGAAGGAAGCGGGGGTTGCCACCCTGGGGGGGTCACAGGAAAACGCAGCGTGTCTGATGTCTGAAACTGGTTCCAAAATGTCCCAGAAAGATCTTGCACACAATAGAATTTATCTATAACGCTGAAAGAACGGACCTGGCAATTATCGACGACCTCAAAGGACGTAAAAGATTCCGACTGTGGAATAATGTTTTTTCTAGAGATCCAATCACGATGCTCGTGGAGTTCAGATGACGGATGACGGTTTAGTTGACGTGAGCTAAGTTCGAGCGGCTGCAAAAGATCTTTTATGTATTTCTTTTCCATTAATACATTTATTGGCCTGTTTTTGTGATATTTGCTGGAGACGTCTCTTGGTGACTTCAGGCGCTTCACATGCTGGCGGGTCAAAAATTCCTGAAGAGTGGCCGTTTTTTGAGTGGTCGAGTTGGTGAAAGTCTAATGATGAGATTTGCGCAGGCTGTGAAGTTGTTTCTATAAGCAGAAACAGCAACATATGTAATGACCTTTATAAAACAGAGTGCAGAAAAAAAGATCCAGTGACCGGTCAGCCTTGCTCTGAGAAATAATATACCCATTTAGTGTCATTATTTAAAGCCAAAAAATCTTTACAAGACTTTACCTGATGGTGACAGTAAAGGTGGGTGAACACACTGGGGAGGGTATTGCCGTTCTCTATTTAGAAATTGCCACAGCTGACAGCTAAATGACGACTGTATCATGATAAAGACGGGTACACTGCTGAAAGTTTCCACTGTTAGTTAGGATTAGGGTTAAGGTTAAAGGACTGGATTCACACTTGATAACATACCTAAATATACGCAGGCCGTGTGTGAATCTTGCCGTTTTTGTAATTTGCGCAAGCGCGATCTAGATTTTTCTTTTCATAAAGCTTTTATTGGTACACGTTGTTAATATGCATTTCTTAATGGAATATAGAAGTATAGGTGAAGACTTGTGCGCTCCAACAAACTGGGATGTAGGAGTCTGTAATCCTGAGTCGTAACGGAATATGGAAGACATGTAGACAAGTGGAATTGTTAATAGTACAATAATAGAATAAAATAACAACGACTCATTTGTATGAGATGCAACATTGTAATCCAGAAAGAATGGTTGTCAATATATTTAGTTTCAACAGGTGAGTATCATGGTAACATTGGGGTAGCTCCAGAACTACGTTTGCCGTACGTTTACTCGCGGAGCGTATTTTCGTGTGCGTAAATTTGTTACACTCCCCTCGGCACACCCCTTGCACGGACGTATTTTGTTAAGATACGCTTTCCAAACCCTACCTTAACTATTTCCAACGTAACTGCAGTCATACGCATGCGTACGTATGGGCTGAACGAATTTACGCAGCTAAGCACGCCCATACTGTACAATTTAAATACCACCCCCCGCCTACTTCACGTATGTCAGACGTATTTGTTGAAACGTAAAATTGGAACGCCCACACGTAAGTATTTACGTGACACATACGTGAATGGCCCATACGTGCACAGTTACGATACGTTAATGTGCGTATTTAGTTAGGATACGTTAATGTGCGTATTTTCTCTAGTGCGCATGCGCAGTGCGTACAAAACAGCGATTTTACGTCTCCACCATGCGTAAATTCGCTCCGAAGCGTAGTTCTGGATCAGGCCCATAAAAGAGATTATCAGAACATGTAACATTCTTCCCAATACACACGTAATCGTGAGATGCAAAATAGTTGTCACATTAATAAGCATAATGGTTAGATCGCCACCAGCTGTGTATAATATTAGAGGGGGACGATCTAGATTTTACACACAGAATACCGTTAAGCACAGAGTTTATTCCGAGCCTAATGAAATGCATAAGAAGGCGTGTGCCAGTACTCCTTAAGTAGGAGGTTTAGAAAAGTGGGTGGGGCGAGGCATGTAAATGAGGTAGTATGGCAGGGGTTAGGCATGTAAATAGGGCAGTGTGGGCGGGATTTGCAAAGTCCACACGTACTTTAGCAACATTCGCACAAACATACGCTGTTAAGGTCGCCCTATGGAGGCGGAAGGCAGTAGAGATCCGTAAGAATGGAGTGTCATGGGAGCGCACTTGCCACTTCGTTGTGTATCTCAGCGAATCCGTGCGTACTTATTTCCTTCATATCTGTGGATCAGACCCAAGATTAGGAATGAGGGTGAGGATTAAAGGCCGTGTGCAGACTACCGGACGTCTAACATATACCGTATTTCCCCATGTATAAGACGCAGCTTTTTTGAGACAAAAAATGGGTGTAAAAATTGGGTGCATCTTATACAGGGGATCAGGGGATGCAACACTGAACTTACCTTTTCTGTCCCTCCGGTGGTCCCTCCGGCGGTGTCAAGCTCTCTCCCTGCAGCTGTGCCTCTGGCTCTCTCCCTCGCGTCGCGCACTGCACAAAGACGTTGCATGACTTAAGGTCACCTCAATGTCATTGTACGGCGCTCACCGCGAGGGAGACAGCTGGAGTCACAGCTGCGGAGGAGAGAGCCTGACACCGCCGGAGGGACAGAAAAGGTAAGTTCAATGTTGCATCCCCTGATACCCTGTATAAGATGCACCCAATTTTTAAGTAAGTATTGCTAAAAATAATATTAAAAAAAATCCATTAAAAATATATATTTTTTTAAATTTAGGCTCAGAAAACAGGGTGCGTCTTATACAAGGGAGCGTGTTATACATGGGGAAATACGGTATATATAGAATACATGGAAAAACGATGGCACTCAGTAGACTGAAGAAACTGCCACAAATGCCTCAGGGGGCAATTTTAATGCACATACAGGGTCCCAACGTTTCAGCTGCACACCGCAGCTTTCATCAGGGGTATTGATACAGACAGAAAAAATGACAAAGACAAACCCTCATTCCCCGCACCTAAATAGTTACACAGCTAAAAATAACATGCTTCCCACCCCTTAGCACCACGAGGCAGCCTCAGCCCGGGAAACTCCTGTCAGCAGCTGTACCTCTGCCTGCCAGCGGCTAGGTAGGCGGGACATGGAGATGGCGGCATCAAAAAGATACGTAGATAACGTAAAAAATGTACTACGCATGCGCAGTAGGAAAAAACGCTAAACACTGGACGTATATGTTATATGTCCGGTAGTCTGCATACGGCCCTAAGTTAAGATTTAGAATCAGTGTTAGGAGACTTCCGAAAAACCCGCAAAGGACTTGAGGCCGTGATTTTATGCAAATCGCGGCTTTAAACCCCGCCCCTCCCCCGCATATCAATACAATAATTCCTAGGGCCAGATTCTGATTGGTTGCTATGGGCAACATCTCCACTTTTCCTATATCCCGCAGCTTAGTAAATCTGGCCCCTGGTGTTACTAGTGTTTAGGTGGGGCTGGATCATGTAGTTTGTGAGTGTCCAGCTCTACATGCGGGGTAGGAGAGCTGTGTACGCTGTGTAATTGAACACGTGCGCAATGTATCAGCAGCCATTTCTGACCCTTTGTAATGCGTCTGAACTGTCACATCCTAATGCAAAGGTCTGAAGTAGGTCACGGAAGGTCACCCCCTGGACCCGGGCCTGGTGTAAATGTTGTGATGTAATCTGTCCTTTGTTACGTCTGTGTTCGGCTCTGGATTGGGGGGGGGGGAGGCATTTGCTTGGACCTCGCCCCTTACTGTACATTGACTACGTCCCTCCACCCCTTCCTCTCTTCCACACACCCCTCAGAATTCAAGCCACCGCCGCTCGAGTTGCGCTCAGATCTGAATCCTCCGTGACTGCGCATGCCCAGTAGAAAATGACGCAGAGAGACCTCACGTCAGCCAGTGTCCACACACCTCTGGATCAGGGCTACTGAGATTATTGCTATCCTGAGAACTACCAGGACCTGGCAAGGATGGTCAGCAGATTTGGTTTAGATTTTTAAAATTGAATTAAAATATTTCTTCCCCCAATAAACCCCCAATAGTTTCAAACGTCTGCAAAATAGTCCTATTTTCTACCCAACGCTGCACACTTGGGTACATGTGTCTACCTGTGTCCGTCAGTAATTTGGTCTGTCCACAAAATGCAGACAGTTGCGAGATACAAAATGGCATAGACTCTTCTTGCTGTAAACATTTAGTAGCATGAATAGTACAGTCAGAGATCGGTCACAGGCTAACAGACTCGCCGGCTAATCTCCTGTATCTGTGAGTGGATTGCAGCCTTCTTGGATTTTCCATATTCTCCATGAAATGCCTCTTCCATGCTTTTTTGGCTATGCAGAATTTGAGATTTGAATGTAATGATGGGTACACTCTATGGTCCTGGGGCATAGTGGAACGCTGAGTGCAATTCAGATATTACTACGGCTCTGGCTATGTATGCAGGTACTGACCGGCAGGTCACACATGAATGCACATAGAAAGTAACGGCAGATCCCATCCCATTTTCCCAATTCTATATTTACAACTATACTGACCCTAGGCTGTATTTTAAACTCAAATTAGTGAAAGATTTAGGATATCATTTGTCCCAAGCATGTTTACACTGTTCTACTGTGTTACCTCTACCCCCTCAGATGGGAGAATATTCCGCTTATCTATCACCCTTTCAGTGAAATCATTTTTCCGCACATTTCCCCTGAACCTCCCACCCTCCTCCAGTTTATACACATGACCTTGTGTTCTAATACATCTCCTCCTTTAAATAATGCCACCTCCTGTACTTAGCCAAGCCCTTAGTGTATGATCTGCAAACGTTCCCCCGCCCACCATGTGTATCACCTGGACATGGTGGCTCGACCCGCCCCTGAGGATCCAGCCCACCCCTACTGAGTCTTGACCTGCTCCTACTTTAAGACCTTTACGCCGTCCTCATTTAAAATGCATAGCGTGCCCTTACCGTACATTTTAAGTACTTCCCTCCTCCCACGTAGTGGATTTGACCTCTGCCCTGCCATAGGGAATGCCCCTCGTTTAGAACGCCAGCGTTTTCCATTCCCTCCAGCTCTTTGCTCCCACGAAACGCTCCTCTGCAGCCATGCTTTGCAGTCGGATTTGGTGCACGGTAGTTGCGTGCGTCTTTGTGTCCGGGTCTTGATCTAGCCCTTTATATGCAGCGAATCACAAAACACAAACTCACAGATAGTTTGGTGTAGTGTCTGCTATGTGCTTGCTGAAGAGCGAAAACACTGAAATTGGATCATAAAGAACTAAATCTAAAAACAACCTCGTTCTGCAGCACATGTGCCAGCAACGAGGCGACTGCCAACTCCGCGCAGACCTTGTAATGTCGTTATAATGGAGCTCCAAATTCCCAGCTAGACTGGTGGTCTGTTGTATAAACTTCACTTGTTAAATAGCTCTGTATTTGATTAGTTTGTTGGCACTAGGATTGTAGCCAAAATATTAAATAAGTCCTGTGGATGGGTGGGGCGGGAGAGTTATGACAGTGGAGGAAAGTTTGCCATAAGTAGTTTAAACCAAACGCTACAAAAAACACAAAGCCCACACGGACTGACACGAGGCCTGCGAAAGTCAGCTTTCAGCAAGATGATGATAAAACGCTGCTTTACCGCATAGCAGATAGAATCAAGCTTATTATACAGCCTGTGGTGAGGGGGACAGCCGGGGGTTATAGATATCGATGTTTAATTCTGTGTCCATGTATCTGGTGTCACATGATTGAGGGAGTTCCAATGATCTACTGTTCAGATTGGGGTAGCACAATGGCTCAGTGAGTAGCACTGTGTCTCAAGGCGCTGAGGTCATGAGTTTGATTCCCGGACTAGGCCTTATCTGTGTGGAGTTTGTATGTTCTCCCTGTGTCTACGTGGTTTTCCTCTGGGTGCTCCGGTTTCCTCCCACATTCTAAAGACATGCTGGCAGGTTAATTGGCTGCTGAATAAATTAACCCCAGTGTGTGTGTGTGTGTGTGTGTGTATGTATGTGTTATGGACCTTAGAATGTAGGAGCAGGGACTAATGTGAATGTCTAATGTTCTCTGTACATCGCTGCAGACACTTTGTGGCGCTATAAAAAACAGCGCTAATAATAATTGCGTTTTGCTTCCCAGTCGAGACACAATGTTGAAGCCATACATAAAAATGCGACAGACAACAGGTCTCTCTGTACATCACAAGATCGCAATATGTCCATGGCGCCTGGGGCTACTGAGATGACTGGGCCACTGACACGCGTCCCTCCTTATGGAGCTTGTCAGCTTTCCCCAACCGGCCACATTGATACAATGTAAATTATCACGTTAAATAGAACCATCACTTTTCCCATCCCCGATCATGGTCCAGAGCCAGACTTAAGGTCGTTTTAGTCTGGATCTTGGAGCAATCGATAACATTTGAAATTGTCTGGTAGAAAACGTCCCTTTCGGAAAAGGGCCATTCTGACTGCTGACCCACTCCCTATCAGAACGGATCTGGGATTCCGTCCTGGTATGTACAAGTACTAAGGCGTCTGCGCATATAGTACACACAAGTAGTATCATGGGGCCTGACCCAGACCTACGCTCGCAGGCGAGCTAACGCTGATCGTAAGTGTAAAATCGCCATAAAAAACACACTGCGCATGTGCATAGTGACAACTTCCGGTCGTACCAAAGACCTTTTCGTAGCGGCGATTCGGGCGTCCGTATTGGTTGCGTATTTTCCGACAACGGGGCGTGTCTATAGTACGAAGTTCGTACGGACGCTGGAGTTAAGGAATGTAGGCAGTGGAGCCATTTAAATTGTATAGTATGGCCGTGCTTAGGCCGCTACGAACAGTGCGTCGCTACGAAAATACGTACGAACACATGGAAAAGTTAGGGTAGGGTTCGGCGGGCGCGATGAAAGGAAGGTAAGGGGAGTGTCGTGGGAGTGAACGTTTTTACGCTGCAGCGGTAATACGCTCCGCTCTCATGCGTAGGTCTGGATCAGGCCCATGGTGATCGGAAAATGCCCCCTTACTGTAATTTAGGATCCGACCCATAGAAAATATGCGCTGTATTCAGAGATCCATTTTTGCGAGGATTTGCATGCGTATTCCTTAGGATCGGATGAACGGCGCTGCATAGTAACCTTATTTATGTTCACTTTGAATTTACGCACGGAAGTCCATTAGGTTCGTGCTTCTGAATCGCACTTGGGGACATACGTGCGAAGGGGCGTGGATGAAATCCGTACGGACAAAGTTACGTGAACGTGGGTGGGGGAAAGTATTTAATTGACCATGTGAGGGTGCGGTTAGTTACATACGCACGTATGGAAGTATTATACGCACGTAAATGCACACGTAGAGATAGAGGAGCTTTATGGACTCGTAAGTCACAGAAAACCCCTCCGTGTGAGGGAAGTGTCATGGGTGTTGCCGTAGCAACGTTTGTGCTTATAATTGTGTACCTTTAACTGACGGATCTCTGAATGCGGCCCAATATGTTCATTATAAAGCTTTATTCCTCCTTTATTATTCTTTATTCCTCCCTAATTCTGCAGAAGTGACCCCTATAATACAGCTTTATATCATATGAGTAGAATTAGAAACCCCCCCTGTATTGCACAGTAACCCCCCCTGGGCAGGTCATGCTGTACCCTTAAGCAGAGTAAACACTTCTATGCTTCATCCTTATCCTTAATCTCCCTGAAATGTATTTTCTAAGATGGACAGGTTTTATTTTGTGCCTGTTACAATTTGATTGCAAATGATCCCATCTTAAGATCAGATTGTGATCTGTGTTGGCAGGTTTATCAGTAGCTGCCCCCAGACGTATGTCCTTTTCTATAAAACCTGGCTCGGATTCCCTGCATATTTTGCACTCTCGTTGAAATAAACAATAGGGGCATTGGATGTTTTGAACTTTTAAAGTCCATTACCTTGAATCTCTTAACACGTTATAACTCCTGTAGCTCTGCGGCCCCACTAATATTGCAGTGATTTATGACAGACGTTGTATAAACATTAGGATGTTATTGTATGACACTGAGGAACATCTAGAGCCTTGCTGTACATGATTGTGGATGTTTGAGATGTGGAATGTGATATTGCAGGAACTTCCTCTCCTACAAGGCTGATTATCTGCCCCCCTCTATGAGCTACACGATTATTATCTGATACAAGTTTCCTTCCTACAGCCCAGAATAAACAAGCACGAGGGAGCTGGTAGCGTTTCAGTTCTTCTTGGCTTTGTAAGCTGGAAATGGCACCAGGATGGAGGCCGAGTAATATCTCCAACACTTTCCATCAAAACAGTCTTTGCAACAGAATTTAGATTATAGACAATGGGGCAGATCCAGAACTACGCATTTCCGCAATTTTACGCGTGGTGGAGACGTAAATTCGCAGATTTGAACGCACTGCGCATGCGCACCATAGAAAATACGCACATTCACGTAGCGTAATTTAGGACGTATGGGTGATTCACGTATGTCTCACGTAAATACTTACGTGTGGGCGTGCCAAATTTACGTTCGTCAACAATACGTGCGTTTTACGTGTAGTAGGCGGGGGGAGGTATTTAAAGTGTACAGTATGGGCGTGCTAAGCTGCGTACGTTCGCTTAGTCAGTACGTCCGTTAGCGGACGTATGCTGTTACGTTTGGAAAAGTTAAGGTAGGGTTTGGGTCGCGTATTTTGACAAAATACGTCCGTGCAAGGGGTGTGGCGAGGGGAGTGTAGCGAACTTACGTGTACGAAAATACGCTCCGCGAATAAACGTACGGCACACGTAGTTCTGGATCTACCCCAATGCCTTAAGACACTTGTCTTAACGAGTGTGATTGCACTATATAACAATACCAGATTCAGGAACTACAAAGCCAATGTGTATTGCATGTTACCAAATAATAGATGGCGGTTTGATTTTTATTTATGCAATATTTTTTTATAGTGTTTAAAAGGTTACTTTAAAGTCTTACTCAAATGGCAGGAGCGTCTCGGGGTAGATCCAGACCTACGGGCTAGTTACATTATAACGCATAGCGTAATTACTATGCGCTCCCCTAGCCACTCCCCTCAGCCGTACTTTCTTTTACCGTTTTACGGTTGCCAAACCCTACCTTAATTTTTCAAAGCGTAACTAGTGACGTACGTAAAGGCTTCACGTACGTAAGTGCCCAGACTGTACGATTTATATTGCCTCACCCCGCCTCCGTAGCGTAATTACGGGTGTCGTATGCCTGTCATGCCCCTTTATTCGTAGTTACGCCGTTGATACGTGGCTGGTACGCACGTTCAGAGTTACGTGGCGTAAAATCTGCTGTCACATGAGTAGTAAATACTATAAACTAACAAGCGAGTTTATGGCAGCGGCTAGCATATAATCGATCGCGTGCGCAGTTTAGGATCTGACCCCTCTGGAGTACACATATAGCAGATGGATGGGGACTCACCTACAGGAGGTGCCCTGACGCTGGGCAGGTGAGATAACCCAATATAGCTATATTGTGACCTAACCCTCCTCTATATATATGTCAGGAGGAGCCTTGACGCTGGGCAGGTGAGATAACCCCGTATAGCTATATTGTGACCTAAACCTCCTTTTTATGTATGTGCTGACACACAGGGCAAGATTTACTAAGCTGCGGGAAAGGAAAAGTGGAGCTGTTGCCCATAGCAACCAATCAGATTCTAGCTCTCACTTTCCTATTACATCCTAGAAAATGTCAGTTAGAATGTGATTGGTTGCTATAGGTAACATTTCTATTTTTATTATCCTGGGGCCGTATTCAGAGATCCGTTTTAGCAGCGACTTCCGTGCGTATTTTTAGGTACGTTTTAACTGCGCATGCGTCGT
>WWET01004211.1:25213-53509 GCA_011038615.1 Limnodynastes dumerilii
GCTCTGCCACTTTTTTTTTATCTTATATATATATATATATATATATATATATATATATATATATATACTGTATATATACCATTAGCTTGTAGAAATAAATTCTGTTGCATCACATTATGTACTGGAGTAATTGTTCTTTGCTTTCAAGTAAGTGAACGCATAATACAAACTAGTTCTTCCTGCTTTTCATTGCAGTTCATTTTCATAAACAAAAAATGGGCAAATATGATTATTGCTCGGAGATTTTCCAAGATGAAGCTGTGCCAAGAAAGTGAAGTCCCTTAGGAAGAGAACGACTTCAGAGCCCATACCTGCTCTAACCACATTTTAGGTTTGAGCTTGTCTCAGCCATCTGCTTGAAGTTCATTTGCATCACTCTGTTGGTTTCCAGAGTTTGTTGATTGAAAGATAATGCTTTCCATAGATGCATTTTATTAAATATTCAGCTCTCCCATGAGATATGTTGCCAAAGGGCTAATTTAGTAAAATATCTACGGCTTTTAATAAATAATTAAGCCCAAACTGTGAACAATGCCCCGGTCTCTGTTTCTCATTACCATTTAGCTATGTATTCCATGTTGTGTCAGTACACAACATGGAACTACATGTATTTGTAATGTCTTTTATGTCTCTATGCTGACCTGAATTTTTAACCTGTTCTTCAAGCTGCTTAATCTTATGTCTATGTAAAAACATAAAATAATATTAAATTAAAGGACATATGTTGAATTTAGCAATATACTGATAAATTAACAGTTAATATTCCAATCAGAGATTCTCCAGGCATAGTATACATTGATGTTAGCCACTAATTTCATTGTTAAAGCTTTTGCTTTTTCCTCACCATTGATTTATTTAAAAAGTATACTTCCTATGTTGTGGTATTTACACCGATATATGTGGATCTAGCTTTTGCCTATAAATCATTACTGGAGGAGTGGTTAAAATCATTTATAGGTTCATCGTGTTTTTTAATCTTAATTGGGTAAATAACAGCAGCTCTGTTTTCTGATTTCAGATCTACACTTACCGTAACTTTTTCTTCTACAGAAAGTTAATATGTATGTGTGATAATTTCATATGTACTAGCTTTCAGGAGAGTATGCAGATCAAGTTCTAAAAGTGACAGTTCATAGCTCGATGCTTGCAGTCGCAGACACATTTGCAAAATGTTAGAAGTCACGGTCACCACCACTTGCTCTTTGAGGCCCGGATTCTCACTTGCAAATTTTTCTTGATACGAGCGTAGTTTTCAGTGCTGAGCTACTACGCATGCGTAGTAACTCTTCTACGCTATCTACGTAACTTTACGTTATTTAGATTGCATAAATGCAGTCTTCAAAGACCGCATTTACACAATCTACGTAACATAAAGTTACATAGATAGTGAAGAAGAGTAACTACGCATGTGTAGTAGCTCTGCACCTAAAACTACGCTCGTATCTAGAAAAATTTGCAAGTGAGATTCCGGGCCGCAGTCATCTAATTGCTGAAGACAAGGCTTAATTCTCAGTCAGTTGCAGTGCAAAAAAACTTGTTTAGGTTTCCTTTCACAGATTTCTGGGCTATTTAAACGACTTCTGCTTTTCTACTTTTGCTGGTAATAACTCCTGCTTTGTCCTGTCTGCTGCTCTTGACTTGTCTGTGTTCTTGCTTGTCCTGATATACTATCTGTCATAAGATTTTAAAGTGCCTGTGTCTGGATTGCCATCTACTGTGTTCTGATATTGTCACCTGTAGAGATATCATCATGTGACTAATATGCACCTTGGCTAGTATCCTGTTATCATCATCTGGGAGTGATACTTATTCACATTTTGAATTATAGCCTCATTTGTATCCCTGTGTTACTTCAATGACCTTTACCAGCTTTCCTTAACGTTGTAGCTGTGGGTGAATTCCAGCAGGGTGAAAATAATTTATATGGCAAGTTAACAGTGAAAGTGGCATATTGCAAAACTTATATTAAGACTTATATTTTGGAATTCGGTGCAGTTTTTCAGTATTTACTAGTTCAGTAAATACTAACAGCATTTTCCAGCATTTTATATTGTGTTCTATTTTACTGATTGATACACACAATAGAATATGTTCTTGACCTTTCTGTTTTATCAACAGAAACATCCTTTTCTTCTTCAGTGAGTGATAAGAGAATTGACATGACATGCTTGACATAGCATATAGCAATGGGTGGATGGCACTGAATTATTAGCATCCCCCCTTCCCCCAGCAATTTTTCATTATTGACTTTAAAGTTACAGTTTTACTAAATGCTTCAGACTGCATGTGGCCTCAAGGCTTTTACACGTTCTTTCCAATAGAAGGAAGTATATTTATTTATTTATTCATTTTTGTTTACGTAGTGCTACAATGTTGTTCAACGTTTTTTTAAAGAACGATTCTTTCTGTACTTCTATAATGTGTGGAGCCCAGAGCAAACCAACAATCTTGTCTATTGATTATGGAACGCGTGCGTGAGCACTAGTTATTATGGCAGTCATCCACTACTTTATGCACAATATAATTCACATTTCAATTCAACTCTTTAAGTAGCCTGATTCATAATTAAACAAAAAACGATGCATCTTGAAAAAGCTCTATGCTATTTTTTTATTTTACTATTGAGAGCAATAAAGGAAGTGGTGCAAGTGCTGTCCTTTGTAAACTGTAAAATAACAGTTAAATTCTGATAAGTTACTCTGGGCCATCTTAACAGTATTGTAGGCCATGGGCAAAGCAAAGCACAGTGGCCCTGACCCATTTACAGAAACAAACATGTAACTGAAACATTGAACATTATAAGCCTTGACACAAACATTACAACATGTAAATCATAATTCATCACACTGTTCCCTCCTGCATTACACTGCCCCTTCATTTTATCATGCCCCCTTTATCATCATACTCTGCCCTCCACACTGTGCCCCTCCTTGTGTCTCTACAGCCATAGAATCTTTCTCTCCTTGGGTGTGTTCAGAGATTCATTCTGCCCCACCCTTGTGTGTCCATCCAACCTTCAGCCCCCTCCTTATATCTGCCCTGTCTTTATGTATGTCCAGCCTTCTGCCCCCTACTTATTTGTGTTAATACAGCCATCAACCCCCAAGAAAGTAAATATTATTATTCTTATTATCGCTTATTTATATAGCACCACAAATTGTCTGCAGTACTTTACAGAGAACATGAGACCCTGCACCAATGAAGTTACATACTAAGGTAACACATACATACTGTACATGCAGCTATACACACACTAGGGTTAATTTATTCAGCAGCCAATTAATCTACCAGCATGTTATTGGCATATGGGAGGAAATTGTAATTCAACCACTAACAGCGCTAAAAAGTCTGCTGCCTAAAAACACACTAACAGCGCTAAAAAGTCTGCTGCCTAAAAACACACTTTTAGGGTTCCCAAACCCTAAAAAGGAAATAGATACTAAAAGGTAAAGTCTGATTTACCTAGGCTGCCAATAAAAATGATAAGCAATAATTCTATAGCTGTGGACAGGGGGTGCAGTTTTAATGTGACCCAGGGGTCATTGGAGAACCGGTAACCACACCCCCTGTACACACCCTTCATAAGCTTCTGCATCTTTCTAGCAACATTGCTGAAATAACACACAGCTCCTCAGCTCGTCTGTGCTTTAAGATTTGAGACTTAAGATTGTTTTAAATACGCAAACGTACCTAAGTTGCGCACTACTAAGGATAACGTATTCCCCCTAACACCCCCTCTCGTTCCTAACTTAGCTGACTTTTGTATTCAGAATCCAGCCCTAACTTTTCCTTGTGTGTCTCTTTTTGTATGGAATGCCTTGTTGTACGTAATATAATTGAAATGCCTCCCTCCATCCACAATGCATATATTCACATCCTCTCGTACAGAGTTACATGTTACAAGTTACGTACAATCACAGTTATGATGAGTAACATCTGCATAAATTGTCTGTCATTAAGTTTGGATCAGGCCCCATGTGCAGGGGGTATTGGCAATAGGAATTCCTGGGAATTTTCTTGGTAGGCAGGTGCTCTAATGAGGCCACACAGAGGCCGTCTCAGCAAAAAATGTTTTTTTGGTTTTTTTTGGGTGACAGTCAGCAGATTAGCAACAGCTTCTGCATCCCATTCATTGGCCCAACGCAGGTCCTATACTGCAGAGACCTCTCAGTAAACACACTTCAGCTGAGAGGCCGAGGCCTCTGCAGTTTTGGATTAGAATGGGGCCAATGAGTGAAACACAGCAGCTTCTGAATGATTGGCAGCCAGGAGAAAGGAAAGGGATCAGCTTACAGTTGCCAGGGTGCTTTACAACAGTTGCTACAAAGCAGCCAACATGCCTGTTGAGTGAGGTGGAGGCAGCCTTTGTGATAGAAAAGCCATAGCTTTCTGCAAGGGGTGGGGCTTAATGATGCAATTTATGCAAATCATGTCCTTAAACCCCTCCCCCTGTCACTCACTCCTGTAATCCCTAGCGTTACTAGGGATGTGGGGGGCATGATGATGTCATCAAGCCCCACACATCCCTAATAACACTAGGGATTACAGTAGTTATGCACTGCCGGTGGGGCATGTGGGAGATTTGCTGGCTCTCCCGGGATACCGGGAGCACTCCCCAAATATCTGGAGTCTCCCGGACATTCCAAAAGAGTCGGCAACTCTTGTATGTGTGTATATGGGATGCAGTGTGTATGTGTGCATGTATATGGATGCACTGTATGTGTGTGTTTGTATGTATGTATATGGAATGCACTGTGTGTGTGTATGTGTATACATGTATATGAGATGCACTGTGTGTGTATGTGTGTATGTATGTATATATATATATAAGATGGACTGTGTGTATATGTATATAGGATGCACTGTGTGTATGTATATTGAATGCACTGTGTGTGTGTGTATATGGGATGCACTGTGTGTATATGTATATGGGAAGTGTGTATTTGTATGTGTATGTATTTGGAGTACACTGTGTGTATATGTATATAGAGTCAGAGGCAGAACTTCTGGTGGTGCAGCCGAGGCCAGCAGTCGCCACTATGTATCTAATTACATGTGGGGTATATTAGGGGTCAGTAGATGGCACACTGTATAAAGCACATATGGGTGATTTAGTATGTCTAGGAATAGCATATACTGTAGTATATGTGGTTTAAATTAGGGGTCTGCACATGGCGCACTATATAAAGTACATGTACATATTATAGGTATGATAATGTCACAGTATATAAAATATGTGGGGAAAATGGGAATGGCACAGTATAAAGTACATACAGGGTCTAGGAATAGAACATATTCTAATATATTTGAGGTATAAAGTGATTTGAGAATTGCACACTATGTACTGTATATGGAGCAGACCTACAGTGTGGCCAGAAGAGGCTGAAGAGGAGGAAGTAGGAATAACTCCCAGGGGAAGACCAGGAGCGGCACCTACTGGAGAAGCAGAAGCATTTGCAGAAGCAGGAAAGCCAACATGCCTGTTGAGTGAGTTGGAGGCAGCCTTCGTGATAGAGAAGCCATAGATTTCTGCAAGGGGCGGGGCTTAAGCCCCTCCCCCTGTCACTCACTCCTGTAATCCCTAGCGTTACTAGGGATGTGCGGGGGATTTGCCGGCTCTCCCGGGATACCAGGGAGAGTCGGCAACTCTGGTATGTGTGTGTATGGGATGCACTGTGTGTATGTGTGCATGTATATGGATGCACTGTGTGTGTGTGTTCGTATGTATATGGGATGCACTGTGTGTATGTGTGTGCATGTATATGAGATTCACTGTGTGTGTGTGTATGTGTGTATGTATGTATATGAGATGCACTGTGTGTATATGTATATGGGATGCACTGTGTGTATATGTATATAGGATGCACTGTGTGTATGTATATGGAATGCACTGAGTGTGTGTATATGGGATGCACTGAGTATGTGTGTGTATGTATATGGGATATGTGTATTTGTATGTGTATGTATCTGGAGTACACTTGGTGTATATGTATATGGAATCAGAGGCAGAACTTCTGGTGGTGCAGCCGAGGCCAGCAGTCGCCACTATGTATCCAATTACATGTGGGGTATATTAGGGGTCAGTAGATGGCACACTGTATAAAGCACATATGGGTGATTTAGTATGTCTAGGAATAGCATATACTGTAGTATATGTGGATTAAATTAGGGGTCTGCACATGGTGCACTATTTAAAGTATATGTACATATTACAGGTATGACAATGGCACAGGATATAATATATGTGGGGTATTTTAGGAAAATGGGAATGGCACAGTATAAAGTACTTACAGGGTCTGGGAATAGAACATATTCTAATATATTTGAGGTATATAGTGATTTGGGAATCGCACACTGTGTACTGTATATAGTTTGCCATTCCCAATCCATAATTTAAACCAACTGTTATAGTATGTGTTATTTCCAAAGCCATAATATATCCCACATGTGCTTTATATAGTGTGCCATGTCCAGACCCCTAATATACCCAAAATGTTTTAGAATCATTGCAAACCCCACTTTAAAAAAAAACCCTGCATTTGCACTTTCCCAACAGAGCACCCCACACTTCATCATGATGTCACACCGCCGCTCACACCTCTACGCTCTGTGTGACCCAGAGGAAAACAGCCCAGCAGCAGATCAGCAGAGCAATAGGACCAGCAAGAGAAAAAATCCTCTCCTCTTGCAAGAATAGTGTAGGCAAGTCTGTTTTATTTTATAATTATGTGAAAGGTGCAGCAGGGGATGACAGCGTGCCATCCCAAGCAACGGGAGACCCGGTTAGTGGCCATTCAATCCTGATTGGTTGACAGCCGGTAACATGGCATGGCCGGCAGTGTGGCCAGAAGAGGCTGAAGAGGAGGAAGTAGGAATAACTCCCAGGGGAAGACCAGGAGCTGCGCCTACTGGAGAAGCAGAAGCATTTGCAGAAGCAGGAAAAGAAGTGCTGGTTGAAGCAGGAGTGGATGATAGGGAAAAAGGTAATACATAGGAGGGTGATACGCCGGAAGGGGAGACCTTTGTTTAACTCTTTTTTTCCCCCTAGGCAACGAGCAGTGGCAGCAAACTGTGGCCCCTTAGACCTCTTCCCACTGCCACCAATGCTAGGACTTCAATACAGGCTTGGACAGAGTCCCCCCCTCCCAGGGTGTTGATGGGAAATTAATTGCTTTATTTCCTTTTGCAGCTTAGAGAACATTGCACCTGGGACTTGCGGCTCTACACAATGGGCTAGGAGAGTGGTTCCCAAACTTTTTCAGTTCGAGGCACCCTTAGGGTCTCCATATTTTTTTCAAGGCACCCCAAAGACAAAAATAGAATCGAATTCAATAGGAAATAGAAACATTCCGAGGCGCACAGTTTGGGAACCACTGGGCTAGGAACTTCTGGGTTAGGGGCGAACCTGGGTCTGTTTATATTTCAAGGCCGCTTATATACCACCCGTTACATTTTGGCGTAGTTGGCAGGATCCTGAAGGACGCAATTGAGAGCATGGCGAGGGACAGAGATATCATCATCTCCAAGGAGGAGTTCATGGCAGCCTTCCAGAAAGTGTTGAAGCAGCAAGGATGACGCGGGAAGACCAAGGCAAAGCGACATACAGCCCATCTTTGTAGGAGCAAATGCAGTGACCCAATTAGGGCTCACCGCAGCACTGCACCCTGGTACCCCTGTGATGTCCAGAGTGAATTGTGGTGCCTTGACGAGCCAATCAGGACTCACCCCGTCACATCTCCTATCCACCCCTTTGGCTATGTACAAAATGGGGCTGGGAGGGAGTAGTAGTAGCCAAAAGAGGTCGAAGAAAGAAGATCCTGGCAGAGGAGGGAAGAGAAGGGACCCGGCAGGAGCAGACCTGCAGTGTGGACGGAAGCATTAGCAGAAGCAGGAAAAGAAGCATTGGCTGAGACAGGAGTAGACCATAGGGAAAAAGGCAGCCCGCAGGAGGGTGAGACCCTGGATGCGGAGACCTTTATTTTTTCTCCCCCCTAGGCAATGAGCAGTGGCAGCAAACTGTGGCTCCTTGGACCCCTCTCCAAGTGTAGCAGGCTCAGGACCTCTTCCCACTGTCACCAAAGCTTCAGTCCAGGCTTGGACAGTGTTTCCCCCCCTCTGGACCACCAGGGGCATAGGGAGTTCCCTCCATCTGAGGGTGTTAGGCCCTGTGTGACATAGGGCACAGGTCCTATTAGGTAGAGGGGCACTAGGACCCTGTACAAAAAGGGCATTAGGCCCTATAGATAGTGGCACTGTTACAGGGTACTGTATTGCAAAAGAGGTGTCTGTGGCCTTGGTCGGTGATGACGAATAGCTTGCCCGTGCATTAATGTTCCCCGTTCTCTCCTGCAGGTTCCCTGGAGTGTTGATGGGATATTAATTGTTTTATTTCCTTTTGCAGCCTACAGAACATTGCACCTGGGATTAGGAGAGGAACAGCACATCTCCTCCTACGGTTCTTCAGGATCGGGTAGGAACTTCTGGGGTTGGGGTGACCCCGGGTCTGTTTATATGCTGAGGCACTGTATACCAGAATTTATTTATTCTCTTTTGTGGGAAAGCATTTTTATGCACCTGGGCCTTTGACATGCTAGTTCTGTCTCTGTATGGGGTGCACTTTTTTGTGGGAGATAAACATCTTAAGTCTCTCTTAGCTGTGTTCAAATTAACCCACATAATAAGGGTCATATGGCCAAAATAAAAATATTTGTTCATTCTAAATTGTTCTGAAATTATCCCGATAATAGGGGTGCTGCATGCCACATAATAAATATATTTATTCCTACTTAATTGGTAGTCAAAGCCCAAAAGCCTAGATTTATAAAACAACATTTAAAAACACATATTTTACATAACAAGGTGCTAGGGAATATTTGCCTGTCAAGACTAATGTAAACATGTAACCCTTCAGAAGGTGCTTCTCAGTAGGTACAGGCATACATTTGCAAACATTTGCGACAATTTTGTGGAATTATTCGTTTGGGACCCTTGCTCAGATCACTTATTATTAAATAACAGTAACATGCTACAGTAGAAGGCACTTATGCAAATCATTAGTTTAGCATATTTTAATAAAGTCTATAGTGTACAGGGACACTGCTCCACTTCTGCAGTCTGACTGTAGAGACCAATAGTATACGAGAGCTAACACAGTATTTTTTATTTAATGAAAAAAATTTACACATTACATTTTGTACGGAATATTAACAGATAATACAGTAGCATTTGGAGTCACTTAGAAAGTGAATGCATACTTAATGTCCATACAATAAGAATGTGAAGAAGACCAGACACAGTCAGGTATAGATCCTTACTACCCTCATAAAACAAGCAATTAATGGACATAATACTGTAGATAAACTAGCATAAATACATAAACCCACAAAAACATTACCAAACTTATCAGATTAGCTAGGTTCTACATTATTAGTCCAACTTTTGGATGATCAGTGTAGAAAATGCAAGTTTCATAACTGAATTTGTAACTTGAGTGCACTGGGCATAAAATCAATAAAGCTTTCTCATATACTAAACAAAGGTGTGAGCATTGTGCTTCTGCATAGATGTTTCTAGCCAATCCATGTGGAAGACATAGAAAAGTTTATCCTCAAACATTGTTATAGGAGGTGGGGGTATCCAGTTCTGCAGGAATCCCTTTCTGGCCACTGCTGAAACAATAAAATGAGTTTTCTACTATATTAAGTAGGAAATGAATGATGAGTTAGGCAATCCACAGAAAGTCTATTATGGACCTGACCCAGAGTTGAGCATTTTACTGTAAATGCCTAGAACTGAAGAACACAAAATTGCACCCCATTCAGACCCTAATGCAACTTGAGCTGCGGCACCTTGCGTTCTGCAGGTGTGTCATAGGAGGAAAAAGGAGGAGACATGTCAGTGTACAGTAAGGGTGTACCCAAGCAAGTAAACCCGATCCAGATAATAAGGATTGCTTATGAAAATAGGGACTGCTTATATCAAAGCATTTACACCAGTCACAGGTCATGTCAAGTCCAGGGGTTTGACACCCAATGGAATGTTTCTGACCCATGTGTTTAGGGCCGGATGAAGGTGTTTGGGGCTATCTGGGCAACTAAATGTTGGGGGCCCCTGCTGCAACATTAACAAACAGTTCTCTCCATTCACCCTATATTAACCTGACCCCCCAACCACACATACACTTCTTTATTAATCCACCAACTTCTCTTACCTGACATGAATCTTCTCTAAAGACTGCTTCTCTACCGGCAAATGCTGAAAATAGAAAACATCAAACGATTCCTACTGCAATGAAGGAGGTTGGATGTCAGTGACTGACATCTCCCTCCTAAGCACACTATTGCAGTCATGGATGTCAATTACTGAGATCCCTCATCTTGAACCGCAGAGGGAGTTCTGAAAATTCAAGTTTGTGGGGGCCCTTTTGTGTGTGGGGGCTCTGGGGCGACCACCCCAATTTCCCTGTAGTTATTCCAGATCTGTGTGTTATAATTTCACACTTCAAATGTAATGCTAAAGTTGATAAATCACTGTTGGAGTAATTTGAATTTTAAATATATAAAATATACAGTAATAAAACTAAATGTTTTATAAATTGAATTTGACATGAAATCAGTATTTTCTATTGTTTTAGTGTGCTATTGAAGTGGTTTCACTATTCGAAGCGGTACAAAAATACGCCCGATAGTGTGAAACGGTCAGAAAACGGACACTTTTAGTGTTCAAAGTGAGTGATGGAATTTTCCTCCAAATAAATTCTCAGTGGTTGTGGTTATTTGAAAACAAAACAAACATGAAAAAAGGGAGGGGGAATAAACAAAACTCAGGTAGTAACTTTGTACTCTGCACCCACATGATAATGGCTAAATAAATAAAGTGATATAAGATGATATAGCTAAATTCCAAGTCTTTTTAGTGTTGTAAATGATCACAGTAGTAAAGTGCAACACGGTTTTAGTAGTGATTAGACGCGTACCAGATATATATTTTCCAAAGGCTTGTAGCAGTATCTCTGTTGATATGTTTCATATCATGGAGAGAGAAATAAAACATTGACCATAGTTTAATATGTAAAATGGAACTTTTACACAGTTAAAACATGCATACCAGATATAAGAATAGGTAAAAGATTGAGGGCCGTATGCAGAGCTCCGGGCGCATTGCATATAGCCTTTTCAGGCTAAATAAGTCACTCCTTAGATTAGATTTTTAAAGCCAACACGTTTCATCCTAGCAACAGGTTGTTGTTTATATGGACTTCCTCAGGGGAAAAGTAAACAATGTCTTGCCATGGCTCTCTTCTGTATACGATGCTGCCAGGAGTAGTAGCAGAGCAGGGTGGGGGGTGGGGGGGTGTTGACTGGAGCCGCTAACTGTAAGTACAGGTAACAGTTCTAGCCAATCCTCACTGCTGCTACTCCTGTCAGTATATAATACAGAGCTGCAGGACGGTATTCACATACACTATATGGACAAAAGTATTTGGACGCCGACCATTATACATCAGGGACTGTAATGACAATGGGCCTGATCCAGACCTATGCTCGGATGCGGTTTCACTTTGATCGTAAGCGTAAAAAATGGCATTTGTACTTACTGCACATGCGTGGGGCAGATGATACGCTCATGTTACGGTCTGAAAATCTTTGCGTATGGGCCTTAATCGTAACCGATACGTATTACCGATCATGGGGGCGTGCCTTCATACAAAAGCCGTAACCACGCACTGAGGGCGGAGTGAGGCATTTAAATCGTACAGTATGGGCGTTGTTTTTAATAATATCACTTAGAGTTGACCTCAGAGTGTAGGGCCTGAGACATGGGCCCTAGTTTAAATGCCCTAGTGGTGGCACTGGTGCTCTATACTAGTGTTAGTAGCAGGACTGAGGGTAATTTTAATATGAAAAGAAAAAATTTTCAAGTTTGTGTTTATCATATAACAGAGAGGAAAACTGGATAGCAAAATAGTTGTAAATATGGTAGACAAATGTTAAGAAGTAGGTTGAGGAAATCTGTAAGCCTGTCTAAAGAGGTGAGTTTTATGGGAGAGCTTGAAAGTTTGGAGAGCAGAGGATAGTTTTAATGGGCAAGGAAGCTTGGAAGAAGTCCTTTAACCGGCACTCAGAACATTTTTTTATTGTAGAGAAGAGCTCTATATCCTGTGCAAATCTCAGAGAAAGGGAGCTAGTATTTAGCTTGAGATAAGGGTGATTATGTATGAAGGTGCAGTCTTGTTGATGAGTTTCTAGGTTAGCAAAAGGACTTTAAATTGGATTCCTTAAAATGCAGACTACCAATGTTGAACCAGTTCTAGAAGAGTGTTTTGAAAGGAAAATCTAAAGTCAATTCTAAAGTCCGTACTAGTAATTGGAAACCGCACCCCATGCACATGCAAACTTCTGTACCCAGAATTGTATTTGACAAAAAGCAGAAGTCCTATTCGATATGCCATCTCGGCTCTATCTTTGGCAGGACCTGCCCTTCACTTTTACCATTGAGCCAGATCTGACTGTCTTCAAGTACTTTTTAAATTGGATTAGAGCATTTACCAGCTGCAGCCTCCGTCGGACGCATATATTGCATTGAGCTCAGCTTAGCGGTTGTACGTTACAGCAGCAACGCTACACAAGGGACCTTTTTGGACGAAGTACCATACGGAAAAGAATCAAACAAGTAAGACACAATCTTAGGGACCTATTGTTTGGGATTTATCATCCTTAATCCCGCAAATACTGTCAATTTATAACTATCCACACCATTGTCCCTGGCTGATTCATTTAAAGATCACCATAACGATCTGTTTGAGTGTGCTGTCTGAAAAACCTCACCAAAAGTATTTTCTATAATATCTTGCCTAATCGAGACTATTCTGCTAAATCCTACTGGATCTATTGGAGATGTGCTGCTATTCTGTGGTCTATGCTAAAATGATCTTACTTTACCTATAATCATTACAAAGATTTTTTTAATGCAAACTATAGGTGGAATATACTAGCTGCCTGATCAACAGCTAGTACTTGTTACACTCTGCAGGTTCATCCTGTCAGAGTGTGTGTTAATTTCTTGCAAAGTTCTGTGTGTCTGATTTTCTCCCAGCTGCAGGTTAATTGTTCCTGGAGGTGTGTCTGGCTTCCACAGCTATTGGGGGGGTGTTCCTTAAATAGCTTCCAGTGCAAGTAGCATGTGCTGGTCATAGCTTCTAGTTCCTAGTGTCTCTGTGCCAGTTTCTTTTCTCCTCTTGCCTTGTGCTACATTTCTTCTTGCTTTCTTGAGTGCCCCAGTTCTGTCCTTGCCCGGTACCTTGCCTCATACCTTGTGTCTCCTTTCCCTCCATCTCCCACCTTGCTGTTCAGTCCTTGGGACCTATTGTTTGGGACTTATCATCCTTAATCCCGCAAATACTGTCAATTTATAACTATCCACACCGTTGTCCCTTGCTGATTCATTTAAAGATCACCATAACGATCTATTTGAGTGTGCTGTCTGAAAAGCCTCACCAAAAGTATTTTCTATAATATCTTGCCTAATCGGGACTATTCTGCTAAATCCTACTGGATCTATTGGAGATGTGCTGCTATTCTGTGGTCTATGTTAAAATGATCTTACTCTACCTATAATCATTACAAAGATTTTTTTAATTCAAACTAAAAGGTGGAATATACTAGCTGCCTGATCAACAGCTAGTACTAACTATTTAAGTGCAGTAGCTAATTGTTTTATATTTACATGTATTTGTTGATTGTTATATTCTTATATATATATTTTATTTGTTTATTTGATATATTTCTATGGATTTTTAATGCTGCTAATTAACAAATAAATAAATAAATATCAAACTCTTGAAGCACTCTTTATTCTTTATTCCAATTTCTGTACCCAGAAGCCCACCTTTAGTGTTATGCACTGACTCCACGTATAATAGGGCCGGTAAATAACTGTGAACTGTATATAAGGGCTTATTTTATGCCTGCCTCCCACCATGTGAACACACTGTACCCATGGCGGGTCGTTCCTCCCTGTCGTCAGAAAGGTTTCAAGCATGGAAGTATGTGGATGAGGATCATGAGGGTCCAAATCCGTGCTGTAGCCTTTAGCTAACACATGCACAGTTGTGAAATGCAGAAATTTTTCACATGCAGAGTGCAGAAAATGCCCATATTTATTCATTCTGCATCCTGTCTATAGACTGTAGGGAGGATATTTTATATTGTGGGAGTCCTAAAATGAGAGCATCGCAATAATCAATGTGGGAGAAGATAAATGCACAAATGAGAGTTTTTGCAGTGTTTTATGTGAGATACTTGCATATTCTGCAGTTTTTTAGTATTTAACAGAATTTCAAAACAGATTGCATACGTGGGACAATGGACAATCCAGGTAACACCTAGACTGCAAAGCTTTATGAGTAAGGATTATTGCAGTGCTGCCAACTGAAATAGAGAGACCAGATAGCTAACTTTTATTGGCAGGGGAAATATTATTAGTTCTGTTAATGAAAGAACTAATTTGAGATGGTGGTGGGACATCCAAGATGAAATGGCAGAAAGACATTCAGTTACACGAGCTTACACAGATGGTGAGAGTTTAGGGGTGGATAGGTAGATTTGTGTATCATCTGCATAGAGATGATATTGAAATCCAAATTACTTTATTAGCTGTCTAATTAATTATCTGGTATCGATAGAGAAAAGCAATGGACCTAACTCTGAGCCTTGTGGTACTACAACTAATAAAGAAAGAGAATGACAAGTGGATTAAGAAAAGACCAAATTTTGAGAGTCTGGATATTTCGGGAGAATTAGCAACCCTGATGTAAATGAATGTGCAATTTGAAAAAAAAAGTAATCCATCCCTAACCTCCCTATCTGTCTCCAGTCCTGGGGGCATGTGTAAGTGGAGACCGACATATGAGAGTGCAGCAGGTGAGACAATGTTAGTCAGTGAACCATGTTTCTGTCAATGTAAGAAGATTGAGGTTGTTAGAGAAGAAGAGGTCATACACAGAGGTTAGTTTGTTGCAGATAGAGCATGTATGCTATGGGGCACAATTTAATTTAACTAAAGTCAATCCTCAGTGCAGTCCCAGAGTTTTTTTTCTAACTTTTGGAATGCCTTCGTGCCTACAGGAACTCAAGTTAGAAATATTTTTAATATGTAAAACTTTCTTTTATTACGTTTAATTATCTTTCTGTCCTATGAAGTTTTTCTATCTAACTTTCACATGTTTCATTTAAGATTAATTATTTTAATCTGAATCTAAAACTGCTAACTATGGACCGGATCCAGAACTAATAAGGACAGGTAACTTGCAAATGTTTTTTGTAACTAATAATATTTCCCCCTGCCAATAAAAGTTATCTACCTGGTCTCTCTATTTCAGTTGGCAACACTGAAATAATCCTTACTCATAAAGCTTTGCGGTCTAGGTGTCACCTTGACGTTGAACTGTTCATTGTTCCATGTATGCAATCTGTTTCTACACAGATGTACACAGTACATGCAATTTCCCATTAGAAAGCAGCTAACCAATGCTGTGTTACACGCAGAATTCAAACTCTGCAAGCGGGGCATGCCCACACTCCATGCGTACGAGACACACATGGTGGGTGAGCATTGGCATGCTTATCATACAGAAAGGGCTTAATACTTAAGGGGATGCAGTCGCCACATTGAAAATGCTGTTTCCGAAAGCTCATTTTCGTCTGTCTCTATTTCGAATATAGCGCTAATTAGAAGATTTTTATTAATGAATGAGTAAGTGATTGGCATACTTACCCATTCATTCACTTGTCGCACTGCCGCAGACCCACTGGACAGGTGAGTATTACAAGGGAGTCTATGTGGAGTTTTAGGGTTAGAATGGGAAAGGTTAGGCTAAGGGTTGTGGTAACATTAATGCTCACCATTCGTTGATGCACTTTCTTTCTTTGGTGGATCGATTGCTTTTCCTGTGCAAGGCAGAAACAGTTCGATTTCTCAGTCAGTTCGCAACTGGCTGGAAAAAAACGGCCCTTTCAGAAAAGTGCTGTTCTCATCGGCGACCCACACCTATATTTAAGGTAAGGTCCAGTGAATGTAAATACCATCCGCACATAGGAGTGCAGGGGGAGTGCCCTGTTCTCATACGTGTGGAATTTAGAATAGCAAATGTCATACATTAGCCTCCGCCGCAGAGGCTACTGTGCAGAATCTGCAGGAAGTTTAGCATTTAGGTCCTCTGTGCCTTACTGGTGGGGTGTTGATTACCTTATTTAGCATATGATCTGGATAACACACTGTAGGAAATTAATGAACTTAATAAGTATGACCTAGTATTGGACAATGGATACATTATTTTAATTACCTATATTAATTGTATATAAAAATGAATACAATTTAATTTTTACATTCTACCTGAATACTCTTCAGTAATTAAATGAAAAATTAAGCAATGTGTTTTTTTCCCTTTACAGTTTTGTTAAATCGTTTTTTAGATATCAAATGCAAATTGATTTAGAAGAACTGTGTGCAAGTCTACTTGAATAGAAAAAAAGCTAATTACAATTACAGACCCAGTTTTGCTGGTGCCAACTTATATTATTATTGACCTTATAACTAAGTCAGTTACAAATCCTGAAAAAGTAAAAATCTGTCTTATCAGATCAATTGGGTCACAGAAAATCTACATCCATTTACATTTCCTTGAATAATTTTTTCTTTAGTACTTCATGACTCATTGCCACGGTTAGATTAGTTTTGACATCTTAAAAATGCAATGCATATACTGAACAATACATAAACATAAGCCGGGTAATTGAAAGAGAGGTGAATTTAAAACATGTTTCAGTAGAAATATCTTTAAAAGATCATGATGCCAAAAAGCTGTATGTGATAGTAGAAAAATAATTTTTCAGCAATTTAAGATATACTTATCTACGGGCCGCATTCAGACATCCACATGTTTTCCGTATGTACCGAGGTCTGAAAATCTGCACGCAAGAGGGAAGTGAATGCCATGAGCTGGATCCAGACTTAAGTAAGGGCTTTAAATTAGTTACTCCTGGGCAACCATGTTGATTGCAGAACGAGTCAAGTTAATTGTAATCTTTGCATGCAGGGATATATCTTTGAATTGCTTACTGCACACAGATACTGACCAGCTTTACTATCACACTGTTATTTAGACTTGGGATAGAAAACATCACCTCTCAACTCTAATACTGTTTGCAACAGATGAAATATGACACCCCTGCAATCAACATTGTTTAGCCCAGGAGTAACTAAGTTCATGCACTTAACAAGGTCTGGATCCAGCCCAATGAGTCATTTAATGATAAAATAGTAATATAAATAAATTTTAAAACATCAAATGAAAAAGAAATAAAAGCGTCTGTATTTTGCAATCGTGCGTGTTCACACAACAGACTTTCACCACAGATCTGGATCAATAGGATC
Source organism: Limnodynastes dumerilii (assembly GCA_011038615.1). Lineage (NCBI taxonomy): Eukaryota > Metazoa > Chordata > Amphibia > Anura > Limnodynastidae > Limnodynastes > Limnodynastes dumerilii. The sequence goes on from WWET01004211.1 coordinate 42,647, forward strand.
CAAATTTCTGCACTTAAAGTGTTTTCAAAGGCAGGAAGCATACAATATATTTAAATAGTACAATAAGGGTTCATTTAAGCTCTTACGCTCTATTAACATTTCCAAGCAATCCCAAGTTTACATGGGAACTGCACGGAAATCTTAAGGTAGGTACCTGATTTTGTAACTCCCTTGTGTATGAAGGTAGTGGCCTCCCCTTGCATATGCTGGAGTTCATATACATCAGGGATCCAGCATCAGATCTCTGCTGTCACTGCACTCAGAACCTGATGTCTGGATGACCTTTCTTCTCAGAATGGTAAGCAGAACCATTGATGTTGACTATGGATCAAGTGATGCAGAAGAACAGAAGTACAGTCATGTTCACTCCACATACTAGGCAGGTAAGTACAGTATTATTCTAGTAAATATTGGGTGGACCAGGACCAGTTGAGGCTTTCTTCCCTTGTGTTGTGTTATGTTGTGTTGTGAATCTATCACAGAAATAGATAGAGCATCCTCCATACTAATGTTGACTACAGTAGAAAGGTATGCACATAATCTGCTTAACTCAGTACAGAAATTCAAAATTATTTTATTTCCCCTGCCCTCCAGCAATATTATAGACTTGCTGCTTAACAACTTGGCCTCTGTATGATGGAAAACAAATGCCTGCTGAAGTCATTTACAGTACAATCAGGGCCGCCATCAGAAAAATTGGGGCCCAGGACACATTCATGGTGCCCCTCCCCATGTGATGTCATCAGTGATGTCACATAGGGGGCGGGGTGTCTCAGACCTGCATTAACAGTTGGGCGATGCACAGGGAATTGCACCTGTTAATGTGCAGTTCTGAGCCGCAAGTATCAGTGGATACCGCCAATATTTGCTGCTGCAGAGCTAAGGGAAAGTCTTTGCGAGTCCCCTCTGCGAAGTTACACATTGTGAAATAGGGACAGCCAAAAGTGTCTTTTCAGCTGTCCCTATTCACATACTCACCCATTCATTTTCGGAAAACAGCGCCGCCGCCGCCGGACCAGACCTCCGGAGAGGTGAATAACCCTCTCCAGGGACTTAGGGTTAGGCTGCGGGTTGTTACTGGTTTATGGCAGTGTGCTGGGGCTTTTCTTTCCTTTTGTTTCTGTGGCAAGCAGATTAACCCCCTGCCTTTCACGCACCTGTTTAACATATACTTATAAATTGATTGAGCATCTTCCATTCTGTTTTTATTTTGAATCTGCATTCATCCACATTAAAATCCATATGGAAGAGCCTAATTTATAATTTACATGCCTGTCCTTGCCCCCTTTGCAGGGTTCGGCATGTGTATGGATCTCCTTGAGTATGGAATTGTGTTCTGTAAGAAAGGGGATGCACCATGAAGCATCTAGCTAGAATCTGATTGGTTGGGTATGGGCAACATCTCCACTTCTCCTTTCCTGCAGCTTAGCCTATAAAATGAGGTGGGTGGTGACTGGTCACACCAGAAAATGGACTAGGCTAAAACCAAATAATATATAAAACTCAACTCTCACCCAAGCCAATGTACCACTTACTGTGTACTGGAATGGAAGGTGAGGATTAGAGTAATGGAAGGGGAGGGTTAGGGTAAGGACTAGGGAAAGGGTTGTGGTTAAATTTATACTTACCATTTGAACCAGTATCTTCTTTCTTTCTTACAATTGTTACATTTTATATGGTAAATAATTCTCTCTTACTATATGTGAAATATTAACTAATGAAGATGGATTTAAAAATTGAAGATTGCAATTGAATAAAGAGTTACATTTTTATATGGCAGTTTAGAGTGCACTGTGTGTTTTTGTGATATTTTGGAGTAGTAAACCCTTCTTTTTCCTTATTTTGAAAATAAACCGCAGAGGTAACACCAGCTATTGATACCCCATTTAGGACTTGTCCAATTGCACCACATAAATGATATAGAAATAAGATGATATATTTTAATGGTGCAAAACATTTCTCTTTGAAGCTCAAAAAGCAGTTGATTCCGAACTGGCCTGGGAGAGAACGGTCCTTTCGAAAAAGGGCCCTTTGTGGCAGCGACCAACACCTTTTTTTGCAGATGGCACAAAGATGTCTTGCAGAGTAGGCACACCAGGAATTGCAAACAAAATAAATGAGGATTTAGGTAGACTGAAGAAATTTGTCAAGAGTGTGGCAACTACAATTTAATACAAAAATAAATAAAAAAAATCATGCATTTGGGTCCTAAATACCTGAAATCTGTAAATAGCATTATTGCCACTAGATTAGAAAAAACTGAGGAGGAAAGGGGTCCAAGTTAGACAAGTGTGATAAAGCAATAAGTAGACAAGTCCGATGGTTGGTTGCATAGGGAGAGAAATTAGTAACAGAAAGGACATATCTCCAAAAGGACATAAATTCATTAGAGATGCAAGAAAGGGCAACTAAAATGATGGGTGTTACAAAACTTACAAAGACTAAAGGAACTAAATATGTATAGCATGAAACAGAGAAGGGAGAGGGGGCATGTGATAGCAGGAAGAGATGTATTAGAACACAAGGGCATGGGTGGTAGGTTTAGAGGAAATTTGCAGAAAAAAGGTTAATTGATAGGTGGAACAACCTCCATCTAAGGTGGTAGAGGCTAACACAACAGAATAATTTAAACATGCTTGGGATAAACATAGAGAACAGTATTCAGAGATCCGTTTTCACGTGGAGTTGCATGCGTATATTTAGGTACGTGTTAACTGTGCATGTGTAGTAACTTAATTTACGTAAGTTACGTAGAATATATGCCCTTATGTGCTTCAGGCACAGACATGTGAATTGCATTTGGGTACATACATACGGATGGGCAAGGTTGAAATACGTACTTGAAAATTTACATGAATGTGGGTGGGGGGGGGCATTTATATGAACGCTTGAGGGCGCGGTTATAAAGAATTACACGCACGGAAGACATATACGCACGTAAGTACATACGTAAAGAACAGAGTGGTCTATGGAGGTGTAAGTCTACGATTGCATGTCCGGGAGAGGGGAGTGTTGTGGGTGTTGGTGGGTTTTGCCTTGCTACGTGTGTGCGTAAAATCGTGTACATAGTAAATACTGATCTGTGAATACAGCCCAGAATATCTAAAATCATTATATTAAAGTGTGATGTAGAGTATAGGGTCAGAATATATATATATTTTTAACTGGGTGGACCAGATGGGTGAAATGACCATAATCGGCCATCATATGCTATGTTTCTATATTTAAACATTTTGGACTGGATCTAGTCTCCTGCGAAGTTAAATCACTTTTTAATGCTCAGGACACCCTCTCTGGCTTCTGCACTATCCAACAAAAAATTTAATTGGTAAAATATAGTTGAATTCTACTGTATTTCAAAATATAATCCATTGGTGATTAATATAAATAAGTATGTTCTGCCTGAATGCAAGTAATACTGCTGGGAATCACTGGTAATTTACCCTAATCACCAATAATGTAGATAAACTAGATTTTGGCACGTGACCATTATTTATTGTCACACTATCCTGAGATAACATTAGTTTTTTACTTGAGTCTCCAAAAGCATTGTGCTTTCAGCTAAATGTAAATTTCCCCTCTAGCCTCATACTTCTCTAGAGACAGAGGGAAATGGAACTGGCAGAAACAGGAAATTTGAAATATTTTCTCCATTACCTTCTATTGTAAAATATGGAGGAGGTTTTTTCTTATTTAAAAATATGATTGTTTTCAAACTTTTATTTAAGAATATGGTCAATGTGAATAGACCCCTTAGTAGTGAAGCTCTCTAGGAGATTGTTGGATATTCTCATTCTGTGTAGTCTGCCTATGTGTTCAGATGTGCCTATATTTTGGATTCAAGACTCAGTGGATTTGGCTTTACGTCTTATAGTTTCCAACAGCTCCTAAATTGCTTTAATTGCTCCCTTTGCTGCTCCTCTTTTCTGCATCAATCTCACAACATTTGGCAGACACTTCCTCTGTAACTTGCTCCTCATGCATATTAGTGGTATAGTTTTCAGCACCCTAGAAGTGCACAGTGCTTAAAACTATGGAAACTGCTGGTGTGAGAGGGTCAAATTAAGGTGCTGGCTTTCCGTTAGTTAAAGTTGCACAAAGCAGTTGTTTTCATCCAACAGATAATGACACTTTTTGCTTTAATGCAATTTTAAGGTGCTTGTTCTGTGCTGTTTGACTTGAGTATGTTAGAACCCAATGATTAGCATTTTGTGTGTTTTTGGCTAGGTTCATTTGTGTTCAGCGTACAATGCAGAAGTACATTTTTTTTGGAGAGAGACTTGTGATGGTACATAATTTAAATAGTGAATTAGTGATCTGTGTTAAGGAGTTAAATTAGAGCTCAAGGCAAAGCACATTCCTGTGCTATTCCAACCATGTCTGTATGCATGCCAACACTGTTAATAGAAAAGGGGGAATATTTTAAGTATTACAAGTGTAGGAATGATTTTAACCTTCCAGTTTAATGAAAGTGGTTTCATTTAATCTCTCTGCTAGTATCAGTTATTGGTACCTCATATACTTTTAAAAAGAATATTTCTTAGAAAAGTAAAAACAAATGCATAATTATTATAGAATGTAGTTTTATCAATTAAAAGATTTTTTTTATCATGTATATTATGCTTAAGTAGAATTTTTTATTCTTTTAGTTAATGACTTTTGTTTGCAAAATAAAAAGAAAAAACATTAATGTCTTTGGAAATGGGATAGAAAAATAAACAATAAAATGTAATCTAGAAGTTGGCGCTCAAGAAAATATGGCAATATATAAAAAAATATAAATATAAACAAACTACTTTCTTTGAACGCAGTCTGTATTCTGGGTTAGTGACACCCACACGTAACCAAAACTAAAAAACAAACAAAAATGATAGTGGCACAATAAGTAACAATTGGAGAATGTTAGTAAAAATGCACTTGGTGTGATCAATAAAACTATTTATTAAACATATAAAACAATTATATAAAACAATAGACACTGGTACCAGGAAATTACCAATATACATAAATCCTAATCCTATACATAAGTTCAGTTATACAACACAAAATCAGAACATTTGATAATTGATATTAGAATTACACTGGGCACTTCAATAATAGCAACAAGGTAGAATTTTCAGTAAATTATTTGCAATGATGGAGAGACTTCCTATGCTAGTATCCAGCCAGAGTTAGTGTAAGGCAGAAATCAGTGTGGTACAACCAATGGGCTAGATCCAGACCCCTGCACATTTTACGCTTTATATTACATTGCTGAACTGTGGTCAAGTGGCACTTAACTGGAAAATTGCAAAAGACGTAAAGTTCCACTGTAAGAAGTTGCTGGGGAGAAATCCCTCATCCTCAGCACTCAGATGTTTCGAGGCCAGCTCCAGGTGAGTTCCTCCATGGTCAGTTTTGATGCCCTGGGGATTCATTAGGCAAGCCCAGGGAATATCTTCATCAAAGGGGATTCGCCAACCTTTTTCACCTTAGTATGCATTGTCCATAAAGGAAATACTGTTTCCGAAATAGAGACAGATGAAAGTTGTATCTATTTTAAAAATAGCACTAATTAGATGATTTTTATTAATGAATGTGATAGTTTTCGGTATACTTACAGATTCATTCATTAGGAAAGTGCCGCTGCAGACTCATTGCACCATTGCAGACCTGCCGCATCGGACTGGACAAGTGAGTATCACAGGGGAGTCTTAGGGTCAGGCTACAGGGAAGGGAATTTTAAGGTTAGGCTGCGGGAAAGGGAGGCTTAGGGATAGAATAATGAAATGGAAGTTAAAGCTAAAGTAAGAATTAGGATAAGGGTTGGGATAGGATAAATACTCACCTCTTGCAGATTTGTCTTTAGGATCTTCGACTGCTTGTCCTCAGCAGAACAAAAACAATTGATACCAGAACCAATTCAAAATTGGTTGGTATAAAATCACTTTTTTGGGAAAAGTGCAGTTCTCACCGCCGACCCACTCCTATTCACCTCATTGCCTCATTGGCCTTTAATGGTTGCAGTATGACAAGGACTGTTTGTATTTTACAATGTGAGCACTGGTGGCTAACAGTTGTGGGTGCTGCTTAACATACAATTCCTTCTAAAGCAGAGGTTCTCAACTAAAGGTATTTGTATCACTGATGGTAAGCAAACCATTGTCTGGTGGAACATGAGGCAACTGGATAGGGTTATAAAAAGATACAGCATCCAGGAGAATTTATATTTTAACAATGACTGATAGATGGTTGATATATACAGTATTTATTATTTCAAAATATATATAAGAATCTCAGACCAGCCCATACTGAGGTCACAGCCTGCTGACCAATTACCTCTCCTTGCCAGGGGAAGGAGAGATAATCAGATAAGGTATCTTTAAAAATGCAAAGAGCCCAAAACTAAGTGTGAGTTCTATGTGAGGTCCAGATTGCTAGTCTGGTGGGATTATCCAAAATTTCTGCTAAGCCTCTAGCAAACAAGTATTTTCCACAAAGGTTATTATTTTCAGTTATTTCTCCTTTTTTGTTTTAAATTGCTTGTATGTCTTTTTATTCTGTTCGGTCTTGTTACTGTGTATTTTTAAATCAATATTTTATGTAATAAGCATTGTACCCTTTTTGTAGAATTCATTTTTCATTTGTTTAGCCTTGCTCATATTTGCTCTCAAACCCTTAGGGCCAGATTTACTAAAATGCGGGTTTGGAAAAGTAGAGATGTTGCCCATACCAACCAATCAGATTTTAGCTGACATTCTCTAGTATGTAAAAAGAAAGTGAGAGCTAGAATCTGATTGGTTGCTATAGGCAACATCTCCACTCTTCCAACCCCCAGCTTGGTAAATCTGGCCCTAGTTTCTGAAGAAACTTGATTGGTTTTTGGCTACTGTATTTCATAAGGGGAATTGATAACTCACATGGTGATAACTGCAGTTATTAATCCAGGGGGATTGTAGAAATAAAATCACAGGGTGATAGTTTCTGTTAAGAGTGTTATAACTGTGCTGATAGGTTCATGTTGACCTTTAACAATGTGTGGTAGTAGATTAAATATTTGGGGTAAATATAGAGATTTACCATAATATAGGTAGATGCTGCTAGAATATTAATGTAGATTTTATGTGCTAGGCCCCCAGGTAAAGGTAAATTTGGGTTTTCAAGTCGGGTTCTGACGTAGATGGTCTGGGTCCCTTACAATAATAGAATAGGATTTTTAGTGGTACGCGGGTCAATGGTATACACCAGACAAAAAAAAGTTGAGAACCACTTTTCTAAACTATCTTCTGTGAGAGAGTCTGCGCTATGCTAACGTGAAAAGTCACATCCATGTAATTTGGTCTCTCTACTCTCATTACCCAGCAAGCCAATGGATGAATTTAATGACCTGCATAAAAATGCTGTGCTAACATGTCAACTTAACACAACCTTTCTCCCTGCAGCTCCCAAACAAACCATCAACACACTTTGGGAAGTACTGGCATAGACAGCAAATTTCTTTACCACTTTACCATTCCAGTCTTTAAGAAATTAAATGAAGTTTGCCTCACTTTGAATTTTTTGGCCATTTGTTTGCCAGGTACTAGGCAATAGTTATTTACATGAAGTCTCTGATTTATGCAGCTCTCAAAATAGTTTCTGATATAGTCTCTATGTGTCGCTCACTACAAAGAACTGACTTTATAATGATGTCACAGTCTTTTGACCTTTATATCTTATTTAAATATTTAATTGTCTTTGCTTTCCATTCAGTATATGGACTAAACTAAAGTATATGGACAACTAAAGATTGGTTAATAGTTGCAGATAGTGCACAGTACCTGCAAGTCAGTGTCTTCTTTTCAGGGGAATTATAGTATGCAATAAATCAGACTGGATAATGAGTTAATAGAGGCTAAAACAATTACAAACTAACAATTAAATTTAATTGAGATTGACATTTCCCTTTTATATTTATTATTAGTAGCATGCTTGATATTCTACTTTATAAGATTTTAGCTGACATTCTCTAGTATGTAACATTTAAAGTTAGAGCTAGAATCTGATAGGTTGCTTATGGGCAACATCTCCATTTTTCTTTTCCTTTCCCGCATCTTAGTAAGCGTGTCCCAAAGGGTGCATCTACACCTCTACAATATTTCTTTTTTTTCTTTTTTTTTGTTTTGTAAATCATGTAAATCCATTGAGAGCACATGAGTTAGAATTATTAAATGTTTATTATCATTTTAGTTATGTTTCCAATAATGATCGTATTGGTGTGGAGAATTTTATTTTTCTATGCACAGTCTACTTCTACAAGCTAAGATAAATGTGCCTATATGGATTAACTAGGGCAAGACTGATTAGCTGGTGCCTGAAATTACTGGTAGTCTGGAGTTTGAGAACCAAATAATTGGAAATAAAAAAGTTATATTTATGTATTTTCAGAAATTCAATATGGATGCTTGCTGCAAGCTGGATAAATGCAATCATACATAGATAAAAAAGTGAAATGCAATGTTGTATATATTATTTTAGTTACATTTTAGTGGCAAAATGTACTTTATTCAATAGTTTACAGTTTATTCGGCAGTAACATATCCAAATTAAATATGGCTTTGTTTTAGACTTTTAGGCCCGGATTCACAACACCTTATGTTTTTGTTACATGCCTAGTTATCCGTTTTTAGCTGCTACGCATGTGTAGTAGCTATTTTACGCTATCTATGTAGAGTTTCAGTACGTAGATTGCGTACATTCGGTCTTTAAAGACCGCATGTATGCAATCTATGTAACGAAATGCTACATAGAGTGCATTTTATTTGAATTCACACGGAGCATCCCTTTGTTGAACATAAGACTATATAGGACTTGGTTTTCCTTCCTGTGTGCCGCTGCTCAGGTTTTAGTTATTTATTTTAATTTGATATTTATACCTTGTATACCATCACTTGTTATTTTCCATTTGGGTTTTGTATTTTATTAACTGATTTATTGGCATATTCACACCCCAGCACTGTAACCCATCATCACCCCCTTTTTTTACATGTACATTTGTTAAGGATTAGGACCCCTTGATGTTTGAGGGCTGCTGCTAAGGTTTTATAGCGCTTTTAAAGTGGTACACCCCCCCCACCCCATTTTATGTGTATTTTATGATTATGTTTTATTGATGGTGGAAGTAAAGCTTATTTTATATCCTATTTAGCTATTTATTTATTTATTCTAATGTCTATATGTCCTTTTTTCCTATTTCTCTATAATAGTTATCCATTTAGGGGCATGAGGACACCAGGAATACTATAAATGAACTTTGGCTACATCTCTTTTACAACAGACTGTTAAAAGCCTTTACCTATATGCCGCTACTCTTCTTATTTATTTATTTATTTATTTACTTATTAATTTATACATTGGTCTTAGCACCCATTTATTTTATAAAATATAGCTCTGTTGGTGAAAAATTTGTTAATTTTCCCAACTAGTATTTGCATATTAAATCTGTTAATTTTTTATTAGAATAATAGAAAAATAACAATATACTATACAAAAGCCAACACACTTTAGTATGTCTCTTAATAGATATAGTTTGTATGATGCTTTAGGGTCATTTTCTCTATGCAAATATCATCTAATGTCACTGATTTAATGAAATTTGTGTACTGTAGCTGCTCTTAGTTAAACTGTTAAATGAGATTGAGGCTAGTAAATGGATATTATGCAAAATAGATTCATTTGTGTAAACAAAATTGAAGCTTCCTTTAATGTTTTTGTTAATATAATTAACTTCAACCTTATAATGTCACACCTGAAAAATACTACTTCTGACAAAAGTTTTAAACACTAGCTTAAACCCAAGTTTAGACAATCAATTTAAACAAAAGGGATGTAGTTACACTCAAAGGGCTGAATCCAGACCAACGCACGTCTTAAGAATGCGCGTGGTCCTTAGTTATGCCAGATAGTGGGGAGTGCACCATGGGCGTCACAATTTTTTTTTTGGAGTGGCAAGAACTTTTCCCTCCCACTGGTGCCCCATCTTATGTTGGTACCTCCTTGTTATGTATTAAGTTTATTTTTTGTCGAAGGGGGCATGGCAAAGGTCCCTGTTGCCTCCTCCTATCCACTATCCTGGGCGCCCCCTTGAAATTTGGGGAGGGGGCGAAAAGCCCCCCTGCCCCCCGTTTCCGACGCCTGTGGAGTGCAGATTACGTGTCCAGATTCCTACCTTAAATTTTACGACTTGGTCCACAGACCTTGTTGTAATGGGCCTTCCCCCCGCCTGCTCCCTAATTTAAATATCTATATCCGTCTATATGGTGGAGATATGGCATACGTAGCAAGCTGGCCAGCCCCTTTAACGTACCAACAAGCGTACAAAACTAATGTTACGTACGCCGGCCAGTACGCTAGCGTAGATATAATGTGCGTATGTGCACATCATAGCTGACAGGGGAGGTACGCACGCAGAGTGCGTAATTCCCCTGACGACCGTAGCCCAGGATCTGGGCTAATGACACTAGCAGGGGGGGTGAGGAAGAGGACACAGTCCTCCAGAACAGTAGAAGCTATTCTGAGCATGCATGTAGCACCAAAAGGGTGTGGGTTACCTTTATACAGTCAGGTCCATAAAAATTGGGACATTGGGTCTGATCCAGAACTACGATCGTTGATCGGGCATCCATAGCAGCACCGTAGTAACGCTGGAGGGGGCGTCCCCCAGCGTTACTACGTTCAGGTTAGTGTAGGTGAGTGGGAGAGTTAGTTTAATGAGGGAACGGTTAGCGTCCAAAAGCACCTGTATGAGCGTATTTTCCCTTGCTTAGGCCGGCTGAAGTTAGGGTAGCCTTCAGCTGGCGTAAGCAAGAGAAAATACGCTCGCACAGGGGGAGTGTCGGGGCGCGT
>WWET01004211.1:76562-99454 GCA_011038615.1 Limnodynastes dumerilii
ATATAATGCTTATACTCCCCTGAGATATATCTACAACACATCATGATTGTCAAAATGAAATATGTGAAGTATTTATACTCTTCAAATATAATCTCTCTTTATATATTTTTTAAACAAAATTTTTGCTTCTCACCATTAGTGCCTATTAGCAATGAATTAATCAATGCACAGATGACCGTCCTCTGGGTAGTACTATAAATATTTCACCTGCGGAACCTCTGTTGAAGTGGCCATGAGCCATGAAACGCTTAAGGAACTTTTTATGCAGTGATCTTTTTTATCCTCGTTTTGGACCTGTTCAAGCACTCCTCATGCATTGAAATTTATTGGGAGCTGCCAAAAGAGTCTCCACAACGGAAGCCTAACTACTATACGAGACTCCAATACCATCATTTCTCCCACCCGAACCCCTCCAAATTGCAAGAACCTCCGGCTTTCTTGAGCAATGAGAGAGAGACTTACATCTAGAAGTCGTCCTTCAGGGGATCAGCTTTCTGGTGCGGACGTGCGCCTGCCAGCCAGTAAGAGTCTCACATTGTTCATCATAATTTGTCTATATTCATGTTTCTGTGTGGACAAGCAGCTTTGCCTATATTCAATAATAGGGGACTCTTTTATCCTAATCGAGTAACCCTTAAATACTTCTGTGCTTTGGAATGTATTTATAATTATTTATATTATTTATAAGTCCTATCCACAATTTTAACACACATGAGTAATTAAGTTACAGATATAGTATTCCAATTATCCTTTCCATATTTCTGGAACAACAAGATTTTAAAGGAATCTTATTGTGAGATTTATGTTGTGCTCAACATTTGGACTTGTATTGACTTTTACTTGACCTTATTTTATATTTTATTTTATATATTGTTTTGACTGTAAGGTCCTAATTTTTATTTATTTTTGATATATGTTTTTATTATAATAAATTGTGATATAATTCTTACAAGGCACTTTGGTTATTTGAATATTTAAGTAGATATTTTTTAGCGAGAGTGTGTCACACACCTAGCGCAGCACTTATTTTGTATGATAATGAATGCATAGACTATTAAATATGGTGCACTTTTAAAGAACAGTTGCATTAAGCAACAAATCTACAGATCTATATGTATTGATAGGACCAGAAAAATGTCCCACAACCTCTGTTCATATTTTGATATCTGAGAATTAGAGAACCTTTTTTGTTTTTAAGTACTTCCAGAAGCTGGGATAAAACTTGCAAGCCTTACAGTAATTGATGTTGTTTAGATTTCTGTTGTTCTGCCTGATCCACCAGTTGTGGAAGCTAATTCAGTGAAGATATCTTACCAACTCACTCCAGTAGGAAGCCAATATGACCTAGTGGAAGGTGTGAAGCAAATTTAAAGGTGTTTATGGGGGACCTTGATGGTAGGTATGGACTTTTGCTGCTCTAGTCCCTCAGACTAGAAGGAGGAGTGATAGACACTGAGTAGGAACCAACATAAGATAACAGCCCAGAAAACAAAATGCAGAAGCCAAGCACCAGATATGAATACTGGAGACAGGTAGCAGACGCCAGGAAAAAGTTTCAGGTACTTGGGATAGGATACAGATGTTGGGAACAGTTTGCATACTCCAAAAACAGAATACAGGCAGGAAGAGCAGGAAAAACATACCAAAGCTGGATTCAGGAAGTGATAGCAGGATACAAGTAGCCAAGCAGGTCTCATTCACCAAAGCCAGATTCATACCTCCCAACATTTGAAAATTCAAAAGAGGGACAAAATTTTGCGGCCTGGTAGTGGGGGGGTGTCTTGTACCACCCAGTGGGCGTGTCTGGGAAAGTGGGTGTGTCTTGTACCGCCCATACCAGCACATCTAGTACCTGTCCCTTTTATTCAGCCATCCATAGGTCTGCCCCTTATTATTTGTCCAGGATTCATATGCCCAGCCTCTATATCTGCCTCATATTATTATTGCCAGTCTCCATGTCTGCCCCCAATTAATACAGCCAGCCTCCATGTGTGCCCCCTATTAATATTGCCTGCTTCCATGTCTGCCCCCAACTGCCTGTGCCAGCCTCCTTCTGCCACCTATTGCCAGTGCCAGCCTCCATCTGCCCCCAAATACCAGTGCCAGCCTCCATCTGCCCTTATTGCCACAGAAGGAGGCTGGCACAGGCAGTTGGGGGCAGACATGGAAGCAGGCAATATTAATAGGGGGCACACATGGAGGCTGGCTGTATTAATTGGGGGCAGACATGGAGACTGGCAATAATAATATGAGGCAGATATAGAGGCTGGGCATATGAATCCTGGACAAATAATAAGGGGCAGACCTATGGATGGCTGAATAAAAGGGACAGGTACTAGATCTGCTGGTATGGGCGGTGCAAGACACACCCACTTTCCCAGACACGCCCACTGGGTGGTACAAGACACCCCCCCACTACCAGGCCGCAAAATTTTGTCCCTCTTTTGAATTTTCAAATGTTGGGAGGTATGATAGCCATTTTCTTGAATATAACACATACAATATTGTCACAACAGAGCATATAAAACAGATGAAATCATTAAATACATTTCTGAAAGGAATACTGCTTCTCAATCTTATATATATTACAATACCCTATTTGTTTTTCTTTCCTACAAGTAATATTCGCTACTAGTGAGCATAAGCCAGTAATTTACTTTTCTAAATTAATGAACAATTTGAAGACACAACACACTTATAAATAGCTGATATACTATTATGGCAGATAATATGAAACAATCACACTAACAGTTGCAATTAATAGGTAAATAATCTGGAAAACTTCTTTCTAGAGTTTATAACAGAGTCCATATATTAAACCGTCTGGGCTATTGTTCCTGCTTTTATCTTTCACTGACACTTTAGCGATGGTACAAGTTATATTATAGTCTCAGATCGTCTTTAATACTTTAACATCACAAATAGCTTTCAGTTTTCCCAACTCTTTAATTGCTCCTCTACTGTTTCCAGCCAGCGCCCCTATACTTTACACACCTCACACGCTCCACAGATTTATTACGCTCTTCTCCAGTTACTTCTTCAATAGCCTTTATATCACCTCAGCTATTTCAGCTCCCCTCTGTCTGTAGCATGTCCCTTTCCTTTATGATACCTCACAGCACATACACACTCCAGCCGTATCACTAATCCTTCTCTTTTCTCTGTCACCTCACAAATTACTCTCCGGCTCTCAGCTGATGTCTCTGCTGTCTCTTCTCTTCTGACCAATGTCACTCTTTTCAGTCTCTGTTTCGATGTCTCTCTTTCTCCTCACACCACTGTCACTTTACTCAATCAGCCCTGTTGTCACTTCCTCTCCTGCCAACTGCTGTCACCAACTGAACTCCCAACAGTCAAATCACCTCAGAAACTTTCCCCCCAGAAGCTTCTAGAGACAGCTCCTCATTTCAAATCTCACCAGCTGACCGTTGCCTAGCAACGTTCCACGCATTAACCTGTCATCTATAGCCCTGACAGTGCAGGGGTACCACAGAAAATTACACAGGGAAGTCTCTGAGCCATTGCATTCCTTTGTCTGTCATCAGGGCGTGTAAAAGGGTGATAGGGGACGCCTTAATTGCTCCCACTATCTTTTTTCTGTTCCTGGATAAGCTTGTTACATAATCACACGCTTCCACACTTTCTCTCTCATGACACGCCTACTCCAAGCCTTTACACAAAAATTCTCACAGATCTATATTCAATATCACCTATATCAAGAATTATTACCCAGATTTATTTGTAAGAACATAGGTGGCTCATGGCATAGGCCGTACTGGCATTTACTTCCCGGACACTGTAGTCACATACACAGTGCCCGGACTGCTGCGTCACCTAGGGCCCCGCAAAACCTAGGGCCACCCCTGTGTATGAAACAGTATCTTTACTTGTACAATAATACAATGATATTAACATAAACTAACACACAATGGGTCAGATCCTAAGCTAAGTACACTAGCGTATTTATGCTAGCCGAAGATGTAAAATCGCCCATTTGTATTTACTGCGCGCGGCAGATGTTACGTCATGTAACTCCTAACGTATGTATCATCAGCGTAAATATGAAAGAAGGAACTAGGAAAAGTTAAGGTAGGGTTTTGGCAGTGTAAAACGTCCAAAGCACGTATGACGGAGGTGAGTGCCTAGGGGAGTGCATAGAAATTACGCTAGTGTAAATATGCTACGCATTTTAACGTAACTAGCCCATACCTCCCAAGTGTCCTGATTTCAGCGTTACAGTTCCGCTTTTGGAGAACTGTTCCGCTTTCCTGCCCGCCCCACAACTTATCCTAACAGATCACACTCTCGGGACAAAGTTGTTATTTTTTTTTTTAAAGCCCGTGCCGCTCTATATGCGGCAGGGCTTTAAACAGAACAGCCAGGACAGGTAATACAGGGCTCCTATGAGAGCCCTGTAGGGCTAAACCTGTTACTTTGAATAACAATGACAGAACCTATGTGGTCACTGCCATTATAGAAATAGAATTTGTTTTACAGGGCTCCCGTAGGAGCCCTGTATTACCACTACCACACCATGTGACAGGGAAAGACAGTGTGGAACAGACAGAGAGAGGGAGTTCTGCAGAGGGTGGGAGGAGACATCAAAGGTAAGTAACATAGAGGCTGAGCATTACAAGGGCAGACAATGGAGGCAGGTCATTACAAGGGGCAGACATGGAGGCTGGATATTAGAAGGGGCACACATAGAGGCTGGACATTACAAGTGGCAGACATGGAGGCTGGTCATTACAAGGGGCATACATGGAGGCTGGATATCACAAGGGGCAGACATGGAGGTTGAACATTACAAGGGGCAGACATGGAGGCTGGACATTACAAGAGGCAGACATGGAGGCTGGACATTATAAGGGGCAGACATGGAGGCTGGACATTAAAAGGGGCCAGACATTGAGACTGGACATTATAAGGGGTAGACATGGAGACTGGACAAATAAACAGGGGGGAGACATATGGACATAATAATGATAATAAAGGGCAGACAAGGAGGAAGGACAAATAAAGAGGCAGATATTTAAGCTGGACCTATAACCCCTGGACAAATAATAAGGGGCAGACATATGGATGGCAGGCCTAATAATAAGAGGCAGACATATGGATGGTTGTTAAATAAAAGGGACAGACACTAGACCCACTGGTCTGTGTGGTGCAAGATACACCCACTTTCCCAGACATGCCCACTGAGTGGTACACAACACACACCCTCTACCAGGCTGCAAAATTTTGTCCCTCTTTCGAATTCTCAAATATTGGGAGGTATGCTACTAGGACAACATCACTGCTCACAGACAAATAATACCACTAGTTCACTGTCACAATAACCATTAAATCTTACATTTTTAGACATTATACATATTAAACATATTTAACCGTCATATTACCACAGCCCAGGTGGGCCCATGAACCAGTTTTCTCATGATCAGAGATGGAAAGCATGTCTGTTTCAGTCCAGTGTCCAGAGAAAAGAGACTGAATAGTCACCCAGCTAAAGAGAGGAGCACTCAGGGTGCTAACTCCTTGCTTTTGATATGTTAAAGAAGCCAACTTCCTATAAAAGGAATCCATGTAATATGGGGGAAGGGAGAAATCAGTTCTATTAGCGAATGGCAAACTATTATTTGTGTGGAAAATGAAATATATATAATAATGAATTATATATATCTTCTTCAGGGGCCCGGAGCTGGTGGGGGCCCACCGATACTTACTTAGCTCTGCAGCAGCAGCAGGTATCGGCAGTATCCTACTGCAAATACAAGCTGCTCAGAGTTGTTTATTAGTGGTCCAATACACAAGAAATAACTTCCCTGCACACAATCCCTCTGTTAAAGCATGTCTATGGCTCACTGCCCCTATGTGACATCACTGATGATGTCACTCACATAGGATGTGGGGCCCTGCAGATATGCCCCGAGCCCTGCTATTTCTGACACCGTCCCTGCAAGACAAACATACAACTGCCTTACCTAGTAACAGGGTCAATGCTTTTGGAAGCATGTAAGGGAAAGCTACTGCTGGTGGATAAGTGCTATGTATCGTTACAGTCAGGAAAATAATATGAAGGACACAATTAAAATTAATTTTAAATAAATAGATCTTATATGTTTTGATACATTTTTATTTATTCTCCTTAAAGCATAGATATACAAATATATACATATATACAATTACACAGCTGTTCCTTGTAAAAGATAAGAATGTGTTGATGTTTTTCATATTGCCTGCTACCCATAGGAAATATTATAAATAATGAAATGTACAAATGGAACATCTAAGTATTTACATGCTTGTAATTTTCTCCCGATACCACTTTACATTTATTTAATAAGGCTTTAAAAATGTTGTATCATGGAGAAGCAGGAAACATAAATCCTTTATTAAACCCACTTGGTTTTAAATGACACACATTGAAATCCATATTTTATAATTTAGAATGTTTTTAAATAGCGTTACTATACAGTATAGATAATCATATTCTAATATATTATTTTAAGTAACAATAAAAAATATACTCTATTTTGATATTTGATTATTTAAAATTTACTGACAGAAAATTCATGTTGAAATCAGCGAAGAATCACAAAAAAAATGACATTCAAGGGAAAGAAGGTTATTCACTGTCTATGAACTGTGCACAACAGAACAATGGACATTTAGGGACAATTTAAAGGTATATGAACTATGCCACAGATATTCAAATACTAAATGGAAAATGTTATTTAAGCCTAACACAAAGGGTAGCTGTCTTTAATATATTTGCCATTTTAAAAGTCATTAAACAATCTAAAATATTAGATTTTTCCAATATATGCGTAATACTGTACTTATAACCTTTCTGCATTTTATTAGGGAAAAACTATTAATAGCTCAGACTACTACTGCAGGTGCAAGACGACTGAATAAACATTAATAATAAATGTGATTGCTGTGAAGCCTATAAATGTCACAATTCACCAGGAGAAAACTACAAAGCTCCCATTAACCCAGCCAACTAGAACAAAATGACCTTATAACCTGATTGGTATGAATAGATTGGGTGTGTTTTACGCAGGTATATAAGCCAGTATCTATTGACTGAAAGACTGCTCCAGCCTCTTAGTAAATATTTGAGAAAAATGATGAGTGATATATATTTTATATTTGTGCACATGTAAAAATAATCATTATTTGCAATAAGCTCATTGAGATCTGGCTGTATTAATAGGCTACAGAATAGGCATACTTGCTTTAAGAATTGAAGATGATTATGATTATGATTATTATAAGACTTGTTCCAGACCTCTACTGATGCTGAGGTCAGAGCTCTGACCACAGTGGTAGCGTGGGTTCATAGCCAGATTCCCGCTGCATCCTAAATTCCATATGACAGAAGGCAACGTCGCCTTTCGACTTAGAGCCCTATAGGTTTCTTTCCACAAGCAGTCCTTCAATATGGGTGACCGTGTGTGATCCTTATAGTATTGGACACTCACTCCCTTACCTTAACAATTCAGCAGCGTTCCTGTGTAAAATGGGGGTGGTGTGGAAATCTGGATTCTATGTAAGGGCTGAAACCATCTACATACTTCCCACCTCCCACAGAGTGCTTTGACACTACGTCACCATCAGATTAAGAAATTAAGCACAATAGTGCATGCTGCCTTAGACCCCCAACAGCAAACTCACAAACTAGCCATAAGGGGTTAGAGGGTGGAATTTCAGGAGCTAAAGAGAACCTTAAATTGCTGCTCCAACATTTTAAAAATGATTCTCTAGCCCAGTCCCACTGACCTCTGACACTCCTCGGACTAGGTCTACTGCTATAGTCTAAACCAGTCATAGGGCTAGGTTTACTAAGCTGCAGGTTTGGAAAAGTGGAGATGTTGCCCATAGCAACCAATCAGATTTTAGATAACATTCTCCATTATGCAATACAGGATCCTAAGCAGCATGGGCACTGGGGGAAGAAATCGTATAGAATTTTTTTACTGGGTCAGTAAAGTATTAGATAAAGGGGGAGCTGTAGACACACTGTGCCACATCGCAGACAGTTAAATAAGCTGGAAACTTTGGGACTGGACTTGAAGATAGTTGCATGGATACAATCTTGGTTACAGGATAGACAGCAGAGGGTTGTAGTAAATGGAATCCCTTCTGGGGATGGTAAGGTAACCAGTGGAGTACCCCAGGTTTCTGTACTTGGACCAGTGCTGTTTAATATCTTTATAAATGATATTGCCTGTGGAATCTAGGGGAAAATAGGCCTTTTTGCAGATGACACCAAGATATGTAACCGGGTAGACACTCCAGGAGGGGTACACAACATGAGGGATGATCTAGGTTGACTGGAGGAATGGTCAAGAGTGTGGCAACTGCAGTTAAATGCAAACAAATGCAAAATCATGCACTTGGGGCACAAAAACCCAAAAGCTCAATATATCCTTAATGGCACTACATTAGGAACTACTGCGGCAGAAAGGGATCTAGGAGTCATTATTTCATGTGACTTAAAGGTAGCCAATCAATGTAACAAAGCAATGAGAAAGGCAAGTCAAATGCTTGGTTGCATAGGGAGGGAAATTAGTAGCCGAAAGTAGTAAGGCACCTTTATAGATCATTGGTATGACCTCACCTAGAATACTGTGTTCTGTTCTGGAGGCCATATCTCCAAAAAGACATGAATACATTAACAACAAAAATGGTGCATGGCCTGTGTCACAAAACACACCAAGAAAGGCTAGAGGAACTATACATGTATAGCTTGGAGCAGAGAAGGCAGAGGGGGGATATGATAGCAGCTTTCAAATACATCAAGGGTTGTGATGGACTACAGGAGGGTGGCATTTTAACACAATAGAACAGTTTAAACCTTGGGATAAATATAATGATATCCTAAATCTCAAACTAAATTGAGGGTAAATAGGGTCTTGGGTCAGTATAGTTTTAAATAAACAACTGGGCAGACTGATTGGGCCATGTGGCTCTTATCTGCCGTCACTTTCTATGTTTCTATGACATCAGACATATTGTTTTGAAATCATTAGGTGTTGGGGAAAATGTGGCCAGAGAGTGAATTGTTATATTGTGTCTGAGCTGAAAGAAATGGAACGGGCCATGCTCCATCTTTGTATGGGCTGTGGAACTTTTCTATCATCCATAACACTTTATAATGGGTTATCTTATTTACCATGACCTGAGAAAAGGAGAACAGTGAAAGCAATAATATTTACTACTATGTGAATGATACAGTGAGCCTAATACAAAGTTTTGTGTAGGTGGTATTTTTACATTCTTTACATACATGGACACATTATTCTCTCATACATAATCAAGGCATATTCTACTTTGTGACTGAAGAGGCACTTATGGTTGTATGGGTCATTCTGATATTGGACCAAGTAGAACAAGGTCACAAAGGGCAGCCCATCCCCTATTGTCACACCCTTGGCTGCCATTTCTGGTGATCCCTCTAGGGGCAGTCCTGGACTGATGATTCATGTTGTGGACATTTCCCCTAGAGGCTGCTGTTGAACACTCTCTCTGGGACTAATTTGTATAATTGTTTGTTATCCTGCACCTGGATATAGTGCTGGCTATAAATATCCCATCTCTTTAGAGCAAGGGGTGGGTCATTATTTTCCGCTTCCTGCACTGAATGTTGGCTTACTCCTCTCATCCGTCGTCCTGTTACCTTATTCTTCTTGTCTCCATTATATTGGATCCATGCTTTATACTGCTAGGCTGCAAACTCTGTGAACTTGATTTGGACTTTTTTGCATACTGCCTGTGAATTTACTACACCTACATATTGCTCCTGTGGACTCATTTGGACTCTTTGCATTTCTGTTATTCTTGTGTTTTTATACCTGTAATCTGTGCTTATTCCTGCATTATCAGCATACTCCTATGTTGCATTACTGTTCCATCTGTGTCATCCTGCAATAAACCTCACCAGTTCCAAAGTTACTGTGTGTGATCCATCATCATAACACATATTCCCTGTTTTACATGATTAATCATTCATTTAATGATTACTGACTGTGTCTTCATATAAAAGACTAATTTGATTGTTCTCTTTACTTAATGACTGAGATTTCTTTTACTGTTCCGTTTTGGTCTTAGTTGCAGTAGTACACAGGTAAATTGAGTTTTACTATAATGTAATAAAACACAAAAAACAGGCTTTTGAGTTCACAACAAAGAAATTCTTTAACACTGACTTTGTGGTGCATAATTGTTAATATTGATAATTATGTAAATACCAGCCACTCAGATTTTCATTACATTGACAACAGATAGTAAATTTGCATACAATGACAAAGGAGGGGGAATAAAAAAAGCATAATATCTTCATCCCAATACATTAGAGATATTAATTTACTCCCAGGAAGTAATGAACAGTGCTTGCTCTTAATACACAAACCTCTTTTTTTTAATAAGGTGAATTAAAGAAACATCAGTGTCTTATAAGTTGTTTTAAAAATAAATTATATTGTATAGAGTATTTAAATGAAAAAAAAAAAAACCTACAATAAATCTAGTAATTTAGTATTGCTATTGCTACTATTGCCGGCAAAATTGTGGTAAACAGTGATTTTGCGATCGCTGTTTTTATTATATTTCTTTTATGAATTTAGAGTTTAAGATATTTTTTTGATTATCAAAACAAATGTCAATGGGCCCTATACGGATTTATTTGTATAGTTCATAAGGTAGCCTTTGCAATGGAAATGGTGATTCACAATACGGCACATAGGAGAGCAGGGCATATGGCATATAGGAGAGCAGGGCATATGGCACATAGGAGAGCAGGGCATATGGCACATAGGAGAGCAGGGCACTCCCACTGCTCTCCGACGTGTGGAGAGTGAATCTGCCTGCAGGGGGCTACCATAACTATTAGAGCATTGCGAGTCCATGCTGCGATGTTTCACATTGCAAAATAGGGACAACTGAAAGTTGCTTTTCGACTGTCACTATTTCGAATGTGATACACCGCAGAATTTTTTTTATGAATGGGAGAGTATTTTATTTGCATACTCACCCATTCCTTTTTGGAAATGCCACTAGTGCCGCCGTCAGACCAGACCACCTGAGAGATAAATAACCCTCTCCGGGGACTCTCTGGGGAAGGGGGGGTTTAGGGTTAGGATGTGGGAGGGAGACTTAGCTGTGTGGGGGGGGGGGACTTGCTCCGGGGAGCAATTGCTATGCCTCATCCAGAACTGGCTGGGAGCAAACGGCCCTATCAAAATAGGGCCGGTCGTTATGTGGACCCACACTCCTATTAGAGGATCGTATGTAAGGGCTAAACCTAGCCCTTACTGTTAGATTTAAATGTAAAACACCAAACCGTATGTCTTACGCATGGTGTCCCCTTTTGGAGGTCAATTTCTATATAAAATACCATTTATATAGGGCTATATTTACTATCATTAGCGCATTGAGCACTAATGATAGCAACCAGGCTCGGTGCGCCTCGCAGCAAGCCTAGCAGGATCGGAGCAAGCATTTACTAATACTTACCCTTCCTGCGAGGTCCCACCATGGTCAGCGAGCCTTTCGCTGACATCATTCGGCTGTGGAGTCCCGGCACATGCACAGTAGCTGCCTTTTGGGACTTTGTAAAAAGGCAAGATCACTGCGCATGCGCCGGGATCAGAGACAGACGCGCGCCCGGTCAGGTAAGTTTTAAAGCTTCGTTCTCTGTGTTTTTTGTGTTTTTTTTTTTAATTAAATATGTTTATTAGATAAAAATTTATTAAAACTAGTTAATATAGTTTTTTTGTTATTTTTTTTTACTTTGATTTGAATGTTTTTTTTATTACTTAACTGTATTCCAGCGGTCTCCCGATATGTACCCCCTTTCTTCCTCCCCCCAATAACTACTATAAGGAGGAGGAAAAGGGGGGTATATTGGGAGACCGCTGGAATACTTACCCTAACGCCATCTTCAGATGGCATTATTTAACGTGTCGGCGCGGATTGTCATTAGAGTGTTTAATGCAATGGTCGCCATGGTTTCCATGGCGATGATGGCATTGTAAATAGCTAACTCTTCATTTCATATGATAAAGCCTGTTTTCACACAAAACGGGCTTTATCATATGAAAACGATATTTGTAAATAGAGCCCATAGTGCCTTCCTTATGCTTAATAAACAATTTTTACGTAAACAGATGCCTGTAATGTTAGTAGAGAGAAAACACATCATACATTTTTGGTTTCATAGCGCAGTTTGGTAAAAAGTGCATTACCTATTACACACAATGTAATTCAACTTACAAAAGTTCTGTGATCTAGTATAAAAGATTTCAGCCATTCTATTGTTACATTACTTTTTTCTAGATATAAAATGTATGTACTTTTTTATAGTGTGCCATCTACAGTTACCTAATATACCTCACATGTATATGGGGTATATTTTAAATCTGAAAATAGCACACTATATAAAGTACATGTGAGGTATATTATGGGTCTGGGTAAGGTACATACTATAATTTATGAGGAGTGTTTTAGGGATCAGGGAATGGGATAGCTTTAAGTTCATATGGGGTATATTGAGTTTAGGAATGGCACATACGATAATATTTGTGTGGTACATTTGGGAATGAGATAATCTACTCTGGATATAATGTGCCATGCCCAAACCCTACTATTAACCACATATTATAGCATGAGCCATTCCCAGATCCCTAATATTCCCCACAATTGCTTTATATAGTATGTCATATGTAGACCCCTAATATGCCCCACATGTATTACAAGTATTATCAACCCAATCAGTAAAAAAATGCATTTTTTTACAGTTCCCACACAATGTAATTTTGTCATGCCAGTACCTATGTGCCCCAGAGCTGCTGTGTGAAGAGAAGAACACAGCAGGAGCAGATTGACAGAGAAACAGGAAGGAAAAAGAAAAAGAAGAAGAGTATTACAACATTATTACAACATTTCATTGTCTCCTCTTGCAAGAAGAGTGCAAGTAAGTCTGTTTTGTTTTATTATTGCCGTTTATTAGTAATTGGTTTCTTTTCATTTTGTTTATAATATGTATGCAATTCCAGCACCCTTCCTGACACTGTATACTGATAAATATTGAGTAATGTAGCTATAAATTGTGTTATACACTTTCAGTTTGATTTAGGTTTTGTCTCTATTAGTCTGTCAATTGTGTCATTACGGGAAAATAATGTATTTAAAATAGCCACCAATACCGTGATAACTTATTAAAATATTGGCAACTATTTTTCTTTTATTATTTTATTGTTACATTACCCAGGTAAATTGCACACCACGGTGCAGAGTCTAACTGGGGCCTTATGGTGGAGTTCAGCAGACACACTGCAGGTCATGCCCCACGAGGTTAAAAGGACTTGTCAAGTGATTATGTATCTTTAGTGGTCTTCCAACTTCTCTGATCCTGCCAGTGCCTTTTGAATGGGAAGAATGCTGTTTTTTTTGCCACATCCTCATGAAGACATTATTTCTTTGGACACCAGAATAGTGGCGATTTTAACTAGCTCAAGGCATAACCATGGTCTTTTGTGAAATACATGAAGCATATTTCATTTTCTTTCCATTCCCTTCAGCTCTGATCAAAAAATACCTATTTTGAGCTTCCAAAGTAAAAGTGATTGTATTGAAATTTTTAAATGAATAAATGTACTATTGTAGCTAAATTTCAAATAAATAATTCTGGCCAAACAGCATGGAACCAGCAATATGGAGTAGATAGCACTGGGCACTGGACTTTTTAAATACCTGATGATCTGTTTGATCTCAGTGCAGTCCCCAGCAATTCCTTGGATTCCCAACAGGACGATAAACACAGACTTTACACATCACAAAATTGTGTATAGAGTTAATTCTGGGAGTGACTGGACAGTATCAAATAAATGAAGGAAGGATAATTTTCCCAACATCTATTGTAGGACTGAGATAGTCTTTGTGGCATTGAAACATCAGGAGGAAATCTGTACTGTTTCCAGCCTTCCTATCACCCATCTTTAATCTCAGTAGCAACCAATAGACCTCAGTCACCACTCTCAGACAACTCTGTAAGGCTGGACTACCATCATGGGTAACCAAGCTGATTCAAATCTAAACTGGTGTTAAGATATCAGTCTCTACCAGTGCAGAGGAAATTACATGAGTTATTGCTTGGATTGTTTGAAAGACCTGCTAGATCTCTAAGGAGCACCTGCTACTGTCTTCACTCCATAAGGAGTTGCTCATCTGTATTGCAGTATTTAGTGTGCCTACTGGAGCAGGTTGACGGAAACTCAGAGCCCCACCACACTGGTGGAGAGCATTAACTGAATGACTGAGTTCCTCAAGACTTTGTCCTGGATTAGTGCCAGCATCTGAAGTGTGACCATTTGGGCATTTCAGGGTTCCTTGATCTCATGACTAAGCGGCATAATATGGTGACACTTTAATGGTGGATTTCATTGCTATCACTCAGATCACTAGAGGCTTTCAGTGGAACATTTAGGGGACTGGTACTTTCTCTAGGCTACTTGCTTGTTGTATAATAAATAGTTAAATATTTGATGGCATAAGTTATTGTACCATTCTCTTCTCCTTCCCTGTGTAACTGCCAAACCTAAGGCACCGGAGAAATCTAGTGAACTCTTGTTCTAACGTCCAGTATCTTGACAAAAATGTTTATTTAACATTAATAGTTTTCATAGCAAGTGTACAGGGGACACCAATTAGCATAGTATATTGTAGAAATATCATTTATAAACAAATTTGCACTTAGCAAAGGAATGTCATATGAGGTTTATTATGAATAGATGCATCTGTATTGCCAGTAATGCTAATTACATATTAAATTTGGTGGGATGAATTTAGAATTATGCAATGGAAAGTGATTTAGATATCCTAGCAGTTAGTCAGATGAGATGCAGTCCAGTGTCTGGTAACTGCCACAATGACTAATAGAATCCTGACGCACATAAATCGCCTGACCAATCTTAATTATAGGGTATAGTTAGTCGAATTGAGCGGCTTCAGATGTAGGTAACCTTTAGGGAATTGAGTGGTCAAATTAGAAAAGAGATTAGGCACAAATTAGGCAAATATTCATTGGCAATACATTAGAAATGATGAGGCAATTATAGTTAAACTAATTAGTAATTAGAAATATATCCAATGCCAATACAAAGATAGACTTTTCTTTTCTTTTCACTTACAGGGAAGACATTTTTAACATCAGCAGAAAAAGATCCTTCAATTCAAGTAGAGTCAGGCTGTAATATTTAAAAAAATATAGATGCAAATTGCAGATTCAATAATTACCGGTAGGTTAAATCGATAACTTCATCTGGGTTTGCAATTGGGTTCTCCTTTTAGTCTAAGAAATACTGACATGTTATTGGAGAATGAATATAAATTGTTCTACTTCACTAGAGACTGAAGTACTCTCTGTAACACAACTGCACTAAGGCTTTATACATACACGACACACAAACAGGGTTTTAAAAAAATCGATACCTCTACTGTTAGAATGTAGTTCCAATTTAAGGGGTAGGCCTCAAAGAAAAGATCCACCAAAAGATAGACATGCAATTATGGAAAAAAAAATAGCTCAATTTGTTTCAAAACTAGAGTGTAGACTTAAGTGTATTGTAAATACAGTAAAAAAAATGTACTGTATGTTGAAAATGCATTTCCTATTGCTAAACATAATAGGTTATTTTATGCATATTGTTTTAATAAGCACTTGAAACATGAATTATTTAAGGCACTCTGGAGTGCTGTTTTCCCCACTGAACTAGGGAAGTGATTATACTTTTAAAATGTGCAGTTCACAATAAAGAGAGGAAAACATACAGTTTAAAGGTACAATTTATCGCAATCTACTGGGAGTGCACTGCACAAAATGCATCATTAAATTCCTGTGTAGCATTTGGCAAGTTGTACCCTTGATGCCTTTTCCCATTAAATATTAATTTGTTTGATTTACAGTGTACAACTATTGTGGGTTGATTATTAATGTGTGTTTTTTGTTGCAATTTTATAACTATCATTTTTATCTAACAGTTATTCCTTTGGACATTGGTGTGTATTTTTATCACTATAACAAATTCTTTCTTCAGCTGTTTGGTAAGCAACTACACTTTGGGCATCAGCAATTTTGAGCAGCTTCAGTGCTAAGCAAGCAACACATTACCAGAAAAATATTTAGGTAATGATGTTTATTGGAGTACTGTTTGGGATTTCAAATGACTGCTCATTCTTGGAGTCCACTTTATAGGAAAGATGTATTGAGACCACTATGTGTGGAAGCCACCATTAACTTATCAGGTTCTACATAACATTTTTGTTCTCAGTAGGGGTTGTCATAGCACTATTACTTCATTGGGATTCTACTGCTCTGTAGACTGATCTTTTACTGAATCTGTTCTATTAGTAGTATTAGAATAGTAAGTAAGACCCAATAAATAAATTGTAATGATGAATTTGCAACAGCTAAAGATGAAACAAACCCCACTGAAATTGACCAGCTATAGGTAGATTGTAGGTACTAACTAAAAGACTTCAAAGTCCAGACAGGTACCGCCTTAGGAGAGTCATCCTGGTAATAAGATCCCCTTACCCCTGAAGTACAGGGGCTATACTCCAAGGATCTGTACAGTAGGATTTACACTCAAAGGGCCTGATCCAGACCTACGCTTGTCTGCATAGTGTATTAACGCTGAACGTACCACCGATGCACGGCAATAGGCACTTGCCTTGCTCGTACCTAGTTTAGCTTTCATACGCTCGGCAAAAACTACCCTAACTTTTGTGTTCATACCCACAGCCGTCCGTACGTTCATTGCGTATTAATGACGCTTAGCACACTCCCATAATGTACGCTTACGCTGCCATAAGCCTGCCTTAACTGCAGCGTGCGGATCAGCGGTCCGTACCACCGCTGATCCGCTACAGTGTGGGAGCCCCCCCCCACACTGTACACTTTACATGCTTCCCCCCGCCCGCTTTAGCGGGCAGAAGGAAAGCACAGCCCATTTCCTCGGAAATGGGCTCGGTCGGAACAAAGTTCCGTCCGATTGTTGCTACGCTAGGATTACTATAGATTGTGCACTATAGTAATCCTAGCGTAACATCTGGAGGGCGCATGCTAAGTCAGGTGATTTACGCATCTTGCGTGCGTGAATCCTCTGACGTTATTAAATCTGAATCTGGTCCTTAGTTATGAAGAAACTGGGAAAAAAAATGTGCGGCGCAATTCATTCATAGTATTGCCATACATTTTGTGTAAATACCTCCTTGCGCCCCCAAAACATACAGTACACACTGTGTGCATGTCGGGTTATCCCGCCCTGCCATCAGAATGGTTTTCAGCATGACATCCAGGATCATGCGTAGTGTGTTCCGATACGTAACCGCCATGTGCATACAGGCGCAGAAATCTTGCATGGATACTTCTTTTATGAGAATATTTGTGCAAGATCACATTCCTATTGATTCTTTTTCATCGGCTACAATTTAGAATGCTGTTTTATGGATGAGGAACGTCTCTTTTTTGAAAGGGCCGTTTTTGAGACTGCATTTCAAAAGATGGATGTACTAATAAACTTCATGTCTTACTGCAGACAGGTAAGCGCCTATCCTAATTTCCAGTATTTTAGTATATTTTGCTTTAGTATCTTTGTTTTGAGCCGACAGTTGTTAAACTTACAAGTAGCCTGTTTTCAGTTAGTGATGAACAAATCGACCATTGTTTACCAGACAGCTCATGACGTAGTCCTAATTTCTGTGTATCTATGAAAAATGTTTTTATATGCAAAGTAATCTGAAAGCACATTTCAAAAGAATAAACTATAATTTGTATTTCATGTTATTAATAATGAAAGATTGAATTAGAACCTGTCTTTTTTAAACCTTTTACATTATTAATAATATTCAGCCACAGTACCATGTCATAGAGGTGGATTTCTGGGTAGCCTCTCTAAATATGCACCTGTATAGTATTGATCATAATGCAAAGAGGTTATTTGCCTCAATTTCCACTGGTGATTTTTTTCAGCAGCTGACAAAAGTGAAGCTCAAAATGTATATCCTAATATCAAGGAATAATAAAGGCACGGACAAAGACTGGTGCCTGGACTAAATCCTGCCCAAAAAGTTGGGATTTTTCAAATATAATAATAATGTAATCAATAAATTATATTTTTATTTAGATTGTTCTCTGATTACAGATTCCCATGTGCACTTGATACGAGTTTATGACACTTGGGCCTGGGCAATTAGAGGAAGCCTTGCTGCAAATATTACTAAATATATCCCATGATGCTCCACTTCCTATGTGCTGTCATTTTTTTGTGAGATTTAATTCTATGGAATGCAATGAACTACTACTATCTTTGGTTCACCTATCTGTCCAATTTTTATTTTCACTCAAATGCCTTGTGGTTTAATGGACCGTCTTCAGAGATCCGGTCTTTTAAAGTACGCAATTATACGCACGCGCGTAGCAAGGCAACACCCATGACACTCCCTTCACACTGACGGGTTGTCGATGACTTACGAGTGCTATAGGGCACCCTTATGTCTACGTGTGTATTTACTGGCGTACTTCAAGGCACGAACGTGTGTATCTAACTGCAGCCTCAAATGCCCATTTAAATTCCCCCCCCTTGTCTCTTTGAACATTCGGATTTCAGCCACGCCCCTCCACACGTTTGTCCCCAAGTGCGATTCACAAGTACGTGCCTAATGGACTTCTGTGCGTAAATTCAATGTCAACAGCGTAAATAAAGTTACCACGCATGCGCAGTTCATCCGATCCTAAAAATACGCATGGAACTCCACGTAAAAAAAAAAAAAAAAAGGTCAATACGGCCCAATGTTTTCCTTATTATTACTTGCTTGAAACTTAATTATGAGTTCACTAAGTTTGTATGAACTACAATTTTAAAATCAAAAGGAGAAAAAGAAATAACAAAAGCGCTGTATCGCTACAGTGAACCCACTATTCTACAATTTTAAAATATTAAAGTCTGTTTGTGCTAAATGATAGCTTGGCATTACACGTATTAGTATCATTATGCAAAATATGCCTTTTTTAATCCAGTTTAGGATAGCATTCAAAAGTCGCAACTCGCAAGACATGAAACATGCCAGAAAAATTACACATTTAATCTACCTATGTATTCTTAAGTGACCATTTTTTTAACGATTAATGTCATTATTAACAATGAATTGTTGACATATGAACAATACATTTTTTCAAACCTCAGTGTTGGACCGTGTTCACAGATACGTGTGTAAAAAGTACGCAAATATACGCACCTATGTTGCAAGGCAACACCCACGACACTCCCCTCGCACGGACGGATTTTTGGTGATTTTTTAGGGCACCCTTAAGTCTATGTGTGTACTTACGCACGTGTGTTACTTACGTATGTGCATATTTATCTAAGCGTGCTCTCAAATGCCCATTTAAATGCTTCACCCTGCCCACTCTCACGTAACTTCTACCGTCCGGAAAAAAAACCACGTCCCTCCATTCGTAGGTCCCTAAGTGCGATTCACAAGTGACACAAGAAAGTACTTACGTGTGTAAATACTATGTAATTTGCGTGGAAAAAGTTACTACGCATGTGCATTTCATTCGATCCTAAAAATACACACGCAACCATGCGCAATAACGGATCTGTGAATGCTGTCCATTACATCTATTTTACACTCCTATTACTTTTTTTTGCTATGGAAATACATCTTAAAGCAGATTTTTAAACGAAAAGTTCTGAATTAAGTGCACAACTGGATTTCAGTGTTTGTAGTTATCAGTTGTAGTCCACCAACATTGCAGGACTCCGTGGAATGTTATATAAAATTGGGTTTAACAGAAAGGTGGGTAGTTGGACATTATAGTCACATTATTAAAGTTCAATTTGTAGAATTCTGTGTGCCCAGCCATCTCT
This sequence comes from Limnodynastes dumerilii, assembly GCA_011038615.1. Taxonomy (NCBI): domain Eukaryota; kingdom Metazoa; phylum Chordata; class Amphibia; order Anura; family Limnodynastidae; genus Limnodynastes; species Limnodynastes dumerilii. The sequence goes on from WWET01004211.1 coordinate 96,500, forward strand.
CCCTGCTCTCTTACATGCGAATGCTGGATCTGTGCAATGGACCCTGCCTTAAGCAATCCTGCATGGAACTCAGTCAGTGCGGAATACTAGACCGTATTTAAAGGCTAAATCCAGCCGTTAATTTAAATGCTTAAGCACATTCACCATGCGTATCTCATATGCATGCTGGATAGCACAGCCCCCTTTGCAGAGCATAATAAAGTTTCAATGCGTAAGAATTGGTACAAAACAAAACAAACATCTAAAAAACCTGCTGTAAATCACAGACCTGAATCAATGCTGCAAAAACTACAGTAGTGTTCTTCACATTAAAGCTGCTCAAAAAAAGCAATCTTTCAGAAGCAATCTTATGTAACCTGATGCTTATAGCCAAATGCTGGGTCGGCCAGACTTTCGGACTTAGGGATCTACTCTAAATTTAAAAAATATTTTGAGATATACCATAGTCCAAAATAATCATAATGCAATACTTTTTGGGGGGCTATGAGCCAATGAATACATAAAACAAACTAAACAAACTATAATTTTCAGACTCCATGTCTGCCCCTTACTATGGTCAGCCTCCATGTCTGCCCCTTATAATGTCCAGCCTTCATGTCTGCCCCTTGTAATGTCTAGCCCCCATGTCTGCCCCTTATCACCAGCCTCCATTGTCTGCCCCTTTAAATGTCCAGCCTCCATTTTGTAATGTCCAGCCTCCATGTCTGCCCCTTACTATGGTCAGCCTCCATGTTTGCCCCTTACTATGGTCAGCCCCCATGTCTGCCCCTTACCATGGTCAGCCACCATGTCTGCCCCTTGTCCTGTCCAGACACCATGTCTACCCCTGGTAATGTCCAGCTTCCATGTCTGCCCCTTATAATGTCCAGTCTCCATATGTGCCCCATATAATTTCCAGCCTCCATGTGTGCCCTTTATAATGTCTAGCCTCCATGTGTGCCCCTTATAATGTCCAGCCTCCATGTGTGCCCCTTATGTCCAGCCTCCATGTGTCCCCTTATGTTCAGCTTCCATGTCCACCCCTTATATCCAGCCTCCATGTCTGCCCCTTATGTCCAGCCTCCATGTGTGCCCCTTGTAATGTCCAGCCACCATGTCTGCCCCTTGTCATGTCCAGACACCATGTCTACCCCTTGTAATATCCAGCCTCCATGTCTGCCCCTTATGTCCAGTTTCCATGTGTGCCCCTTATATCCAGCCTCCATTGTCTTTCCCCCTTATGTACAGCCTCCATTATCTGCCCCTTATGTCCAGCCTCCATTGTCTGCCCTTATATTCAGCCTCCATTGTCTGCCCCTTATGTCCAGCCTCCATTATCTGCCCCTTATGTCCAGCCTCCATTGTCTACCCTTATATCCAGCCTCCATTGTCTGCCCCTTATGCCCAGCCTCCATTGTCTACCCCTTATTTCCAGCCTCCATTGTCTGCCCCTTATTTCCAGTCTCTATTGTCTGCCCTTATATCTAGTCTCCATTGTCTGCCCCTTATGTCCAGCCTCTATTATCTGCCCCTTATGTCCAGCCTCCATTGTCTGTCCTTATATCCAGCCTCCATTGTCTGCCTCTTATGTCCAGCCTCCATTGTCTGCCCTTATATCCAGCCTCCATTGTCTCCCCTTATGTCCAGCATCCATTGTCTGCCCTTATGTCCAGCCTCCATCGTCTGCCCCTTATGTCCAGGCTCTGTAACTTACCTTTGATGTCCCTTCCTCTGCGGCGCTTCCTCTCTCTGGCGCTCCCTCTCTCAGTCTGCCGACGATCACGTGGTGCGGTAGTGGTAATACAAGGCTCCTACAGGAGCCCTGTAGAACCAAATTTGTTTGGAAAATGGCAGTGACCACATAGTTTCGGTAACTGCCATTCACAGTAACAGTTTTGGTCCTACAGGGCTCCCGTAGGAGCCCTGTATTACCTGTACTGTGCAGTGTAAAGCCCTGCCGCATATACAGCGGTACGGGCTTTACAAAAAAAAAACTTTGTCCCAAGAGTCTGATTTCTCGGGACAAGTTGTGAAGCAATAATCAGGACACTAGGGAGGCGTGATCGACTGTTTGGCCACCCCTGGCCTTAGCTTTTAATGGCAGTCAGTGTAAAATGTAAAGATGACAGCCAACAGCTCTGCTCCTGTACTCTATAATGGGTACAAAAAAGGAAATCAATAAATCAGTGGGAAAATGGTCTGTTTTTCATCTCTGTCTAAAAGTAATTCTGAGAGCCATTAATATTATATAGAAAACAATATTGCATTTTTTTTAAATCATTTTGGATTAAACGTACGAATGTTTAATGGATATTTTGGATTTAGGGCTCTACCTAAACTGTGATATGTATGTACGGATTTCTGGCAATCCACGCAGAAGAGGGGAGTGAACTCCCTGTCACTTCACTGTCTTTTTCAGTGTTTTGGACACTTACATGTCCATTAAGGCCCTTATGTGTTTTGTACGGATCTGTGTCCTTGCACACACAGATCCACATGGAGGCCCTGATTCAGAGATTGAAATTAAGATAGGAAAGTTACTCATGGGCAAAACCATGTTGATTTCAGGGGAAGTCAAATTAATTTTATTCTATGCATGCAGAGATAATACTTTGCTTATTGCACACAGATACTGACCAGTTTCACTTATATACTGTTATTTAAACTTGGGCTACAAAACATCACCAATGAACTATTTGTTACGGCACCACCGGGATTACCTGGACAAGTACCGGGGTGGCCGTAGAGAGGAGACAGGGAAGCCGGGTACTCACCAGTTAGTAGAGCCTGAAGTCGGCCCGAGTGTTCGCTAGGGCCCCTGAAGGTGGGGCACAGATACTGTTTCACTTATATACTGTTATTTAAACTTGGGCTACAAAACATCACCAATGAACTATTTGTTACGGCACCACCGGGATTACCTGGACAAGTACCGGGGTGGCCGTAGAGAGGAGACAGGGAAGCCGGGTAGGGTAC